>CAJQZJ010029336.1:0-21301 GCA_907164525.1 Lophiomys imhausi | reverse complement strand
GTGCCGTCACCTGGTCACACGACTCCCTTCCATAGAGAAGGAGGTGTTGGGATTTGGATGACCAAACCGCGCTCTCGACAAAGTAAAATAACAAAAAAGGCCTGAAAACCTAGCTTTCCCTCCCTCAGAGGCCTTGAGTGACCATTTGGACAGAGTCATAGATAAAGAGCTCTCAAAGAACTTAATGTTTATACAACCTAGTTAATATAGCCCTACTGAGCCCCTCTCAATGAGGCTCTTGGTATGTGCGAGGAGGACTGACCTCCACCCTAGACCAGGTCATGAACTTCTTGGTATTCGCAGGCAAGACTAACCCCTACCCTGGACCATAAACACCTAGTCTGGGAAACTGTGAGGATTGCCTTGAGAGGACTGATAAGATTGTTTTGTGGCTTGTTAATCATGAAACTGGGAGTTTCCTTCTCCTCCTGAGAACAGGGTTGTCAGAGGACTCTCTGAGCTCATCTTACAAGACCAAATGTGATTCTGTATGTTTAGTCTCCCTAACTGCCCACCCCCTCCATTACAATCCCTTAAAGCCCTCAGGCTTTCCAGCTTGGGCACCCTTGTTCACTGGCTCCCTGAGTGGAGTACCTGAGACGGTCCTTGCCTTGGCTCATACCCTGAATAAAGATCCTTTTGCCTTTGCAAAAGCCAGTTGGAGTCTTCCTGGCTTGTCTTATGGTTTTGTGAACTGGGCATAACAGTACTAATTAAAATCCCAGAGACTTCCCCACTACCTAGATTGCTGCCCTAGGCTTGCATGGTCTCAATGGTTGGGCAATGGTGGGAGGTCTTCAGCTATCATGTAAACAAGTGTCTAATCTTCAACTGCCACAGAGAGAAGCAGGCCTTCAACTGTCAGAACCAGGTCTAAGAGAATTTTCTGTAGAGGAGGAACTTGGGAAGCTAACCTTAAATTGCCCAGGCAGAATAGAGCAATCAAGTCAAAAGTGTCCACAGTTTGTATAGGGCCCTGATGGGGGGCAGTTTTTCACAGTGGTTAGTGCTACCACAATTCAGGTGGAGTCATTGTGCCCCATCTATCTTCTTCAGAAACCATAGGGTTCCTGGTAGAAAAAGGGATATCTATTATGGAAGAATTTTTATTATACATTTTAAATGACATATTCAGCAGCTCTCTAAATAGTTTGAAAACCATCTATCTATTAAATATATTTGATTTTAGGCTTAACATTGAAAACACATTAACTTGCACGTCTTAATTACATTTAACAGTTTAAATTGGTGGCTTTTAGCCTAGTTCTAAGACTATGATTTTGCAGTTTTTCTCCTGTTAAATTTGACACTTAAAATTTGAGTTGAAGATTAATTGAAGATCTTGTAGAATAAAATGAATCATAAATGCAGTATACAGCCCATAGGGAGACTGTGAACTTTTCTAATCCTCTGATAGTGTACCATTATAGAATATCAAGTATTTTTTATATGAAATGGAACTCAAAACAACTCTGAGATTCCATCTCACACCTGTCAGAATGGCTAAGATCAAAAACTCAAGAGTCAGTACATGTTCCTGAGGATGTAGAGAAAGGGGAACACTCCTCCATTGCTCATGTGAGTGCAAACATCCACAACCACTTTGGAAATCATTCTGGTGATATCAAGAAAATTGGGAAATTTCTACCTCAAGACCTAGCCATACCACTCCTAGTCATATCCAAAAGATTCTTCCCCAAACCACAAGGACATTGGCTCAATTATGTTCATAACAGCTTTATTCGCAATAGCTAGAAACTGGAAACAACCCAGGTGCCCTTCAACCGAAGAATGGATAAAAAACAAAACAAAAAAAGAACCGTGGTACATTTAGACAATGGAATACTACTCAGCTGTCAGAAACAAGAAAATCATGCAATTTGCAACCAAATATATAGAACTAGAAAGGCTCATCCTGAGTGAGCTAACTCAGACCCAGATACACATGGCATGTATTCACTTATAACTGGATTTTAGCTATATAGTACAGGATAACTACCCTACAATCCATAGACCCAAAGGAACAGGAACTTGCATAACAATCCTATGAGAAATTCTACCCAGCAACAGATCAAAACAGATGCTGAGACACACAGTCAAACATTAGTTTGAGCTCTGGGAATCATGTATAAGAGAGAGAGGAGGAATAGAGACATCCAGAGGGGACAAGAGCTCCACATGAAGAACAACAGAACCAACCAACCTAGGCCCCTGGAGGCCTACAGAGACTGAAACACTAACAAAAAAAAAAGCATGTATAGACTTGTCCTAGACCCTCTACACATATATAGATGATAGATAACTTGGTCAAAATGCAGATCCTTTAGCAACACTAGATTGGAGAAAAAATAGAATAGAGGGGAAAGGGAACAAAGTTATCATTAGACTACTTCCTGCTAATTAGGGATATAGAGTTCCTTGGGGCAAGTTTGTCAGGAACTACCAATAAGGCAAACAGCAACAAATAACAGTCAATAACAACAGCACCAGGGGCAGCTGCAGGGGGAGCAGCAGCCACCATAGTCCCTCTTGAGGCTCTAGCACTTACACTCTATCAAGAAGCCCCAGAATTCCAAATGTACACTATCCTCAGAATTCCAAATGTACACTATCCTCAGCTGGCAAAATCATCCCTGTGCGGGAGCATAAGACAAAGCATAGTTAGATGCTATGGTAAATCTGAAGCAGCCCCATATCCCACACTTGGGATTAAAACAAAAAGATATTCCCATAACATTTCTGTGTTTTTAAAGAAACATAAAATCCTCACTATAGGCTTGTTCCATACCTCTTAATTAAAACCTTCAGGTTATATCTGCATTGGCAATACTTCCCTAGGGGACTCATGAATATCTCAGTTCAGTGCTGAAATATAAGTTGGTTTTTTTTTGTGAGTCCCTTTATAAGAAATCCACATGATATTGGTTTTAAACTATATTCTCAAATGACATAAATATAAAACTCACAGATGATAAAGACAAGAAAATAATATTCATACTTTACTCCCACTCTCAGATAATAAGTACCACTAAACTGTTGCTGTATTTCAGTTATATTTTATGCATTAATATGTATCTGAGTAACTGTGTTCATCTCTATTTAACTCACACTCTATTTTACATAACAATGATGCTATGGGAGACTGACTCTTAATCACTTTGCTTTTCAAAAAGCCATTTTAAGAACCTTGCATTCACCATGTCCTTAGTTTCTAAAAGATTCTGACTTTCTATCTTCCATCCATCTGTTCTTCTGTCCATATTCTGTCTTTTTATGCTGGACAAGCACAAAGATACAGTTTATCTGTTATACTGTTTGGAGTACAAACTTTTCTGACAGCAGTTGTAGGCCAATGTATTTTTCTAAATGTGAGCCCTGAATCCTTATTGCCATAGATTGAATGTTTGCATTCTGCTAGACTCCTGAAACTTCCTGCACATAACAAACGTACAGAAAAATAAAACTACCAAACCAACCCAGGAGAAGGTAGATGGTAGAGTTAAACAATTGGCTGTTACAAAATGATCATTCTGGAGAAATTCAAATTATTTTCATTGTATGATCATGTGACAAGAATCTTCTTGATGGGTAGATGGAACACTTTCTTCTCTGGTGGTATTTTGGCGCTCAGGAACTATACCTGTACTGCTATTGCATGTAATCTTAATAAATTACAGTGGGTTTTAGCAGAACAATTTTAATAGCTGCTATTACTGCCTACTGGGTTTTCTTATTATTAGCCTCTGCTCATAGTGCCTCTGGCCTGGTAAAGCCCAATGGAACTGTTGTTAGCTTGGAAAAGGCTTGAAGGCAGGGAACCTAGCTTTTTATCCATTTAGTCTGACAAAAGTAAATAATTCTGCAGCTATTACAAAGAAGGAATATGGTCATAATCACTTACATAAGGTTCTCATCAGCCCAGTAGGAGAACACAGAAAGCCTGCAAGGTAGAAGAAAGGGCTTTCAAAACTTAGTCTAGAAGATTGCTAGGAGAATAAGAAGAGAGAAGAGGGGGATAAAAAGAGAACAAAGGACCTAGATATCAAGAAATGAAGAGACATGGTAATGATGCAAGGAAATTGGAATAGGAAAAGTTATTTACTCAAGAATTTCATAATTTAACTTTTCTTAACAGACAATTAATATTCTATCATGTAAATATACAAGATTTTCCTCATCCATTCTTCAGTGGATAGACATCTAGGCTTATTCAATTTCCTATCTATTGTGCATAGAGCAATAATATACACAAATGAATATGTATCTCTATAGTAAGATATAGTGTCCTTTGGGTATATTCCCTAGAGTGTTATAGCTTGATTATGTGGTAGATCTTTTTATAGCTTTTAAAGAAACTTCTTCAGATACCTGAGTCATAAAATATAGATATGTCAAATAAGTACTTATCTGAAATCATTATCTCTACTGACTACTTTTCATAGTTCTTCATGGAGCTATGAATGCTAGCAGAGGAAAAAAAGGAATAATCCCTCTTCCCAGCTGTGAATATGAGGTAAATCAATGACTGGCCTACCAAGTCATGACTACTGGATACAATAATGAAATGAATGGCATGAGAGTAACTAACCACTTTCTGATCAGATTTAAGGCCAACTCCAGAATATGAAACCATACCTGGCATCATTGTCAGAACAGAAACATATGGCTATACAGATCATGGGACACAGAGGAGAGCCTATTTTTATTATTCTGTTAAATGGACATATCATTAAAACTACATCTAATGACTTAAAGTTATATCTATAGATTGATGTGTCTTTCGACCCTCATCAGAGAAGCTTCTATTTACAGCAGACAACAATTAACAGAGACTCACAGCTAGTCAAGGTACAGAGAACAAACAATATGGTATGTTCATCCCTAAATTAGATCCTTAGACCTCATCGAATTCTCCCAAAACTCACGGCTCATTGTGGAAGAAGGGATGGAAAATTCATTAATGCCAGTGGTGATGGACGACTATAAGGAAAGATAGTCTTCTGGACACATCAGAGGAGTAGCACATATGCACTCACAGTAGTTCATATGCTGAACAAACACTGTACACAAGACCTGTGCAAGCCTAATTCAGACAAAACTCAAGCATGGAGAGGGGAGGTATGAAGAAAGCACATCCCATACAGGAGAATATTTGGGTAGCACAAATTGGTATGGGAGTGAATTAGGGAAGAGTTGGAGGAGAAGGTTTGATATAATCAAAATATAACATATATAACCTTCAAAGAACTAATAAAATGTGAAAAAAATATGCCTCTTGATCAAGATAATCTAAGTTACTCACAAAACAATATAGGCTACTGATTTAGTCTTTAGTTGTCTCTCAGAGTTTGAGAGTACGTCCCTATTGCTGAGGGTACCACACACTTAGGACACAAAATTCAGATGTTTCAAGCTGGATCTAAACGGAAAACCTACTTCCTGTGCTCTAACTTTCATGGTGCTAGAAAATATTATGTAGTCTACGATGAGATGAATGCAATTAATTGTCTTACCTAGCTACAACATCTATGAACCCAAACAATGACCTGCATGGCAAGATACCCATAAAGGTAGAATGTGGCACTCCCATGTTGGTGGTAAAAAAAAAAAACCACCTAATTGGACTCAAGGTCCATTCAGCAGGAGGGAAACCATGCCTAATTATACAAACTTTTCCAACTTCCTGGAGTTAGTTAGGTCATGGACATCAGAAAATAGTCCACTATCTCACTTTGCCAGACTAACATAATTCCCTACTGCATTCTAATCTTATCCTTATACCCATAGATAAGCATAGGTATAACCCTTCATCAAGGAAGTGTCGCCATTACATAAAATGGAGGCCATCCCAGAAAACAACAATTGGACACAGTGCAGAAATCAACAGATCATCGGGAGCCCAGTCCCAAAGCTTATATCTATATCAGACCTCCTGTGTGGAAATATTATAAGAGCCAAAATATCCAGAAGTCTTCCTTGAAACAGTCTTTTCTAGAAATGACTTCATAAACAAGCCAGAAATAATGGTACAAACAATAGACATGCATAGGTGGAAGGATAAAATTTTCCTTTCTTAGACAAACAACTATAGGCAATTAATTACTTCTTGGAGAAGGAGAATTAGCCTCTCACAAGGATCAATCCATTTATTGGTTCTCCAATACAAAGGGATCAAGCCTAAACCTATATACATATAAACATGTATATATGTGTAGTAGGTTATAGTTGCATGTTGGTGTATAAGTATGCATATGTATAATATATATATAAAACAACAATAATCACAGAAAAGAAGCTGTCAAATTGAGAGTGAGGGGTGGCATGGAAGGAGTTGAAGGGAAAGTACTAAGGAGGGGCTGTGACAGGGGAATGTGATGTAATTCTATCTTAATTCGAAAATGCATTAAAATGAAATCAATAATTAAAGATGGCTCTTTTTGAGCACTAAGTGGTTTGATCTTCTGTGTGGATCTAATCAGGTAGTTTGTGTCTTTCAAAGGAAAGTTGAGACCATTAATCTCTAGGGTTATAATTGAGAGACAGTTGCTGACTCCTCCAGTTATGTTAATTGTTTTCCTTGTTTGTTAAAATATTTGTTGTGTTATTGGTTCTTATCCACACAAGGGGTTTGATATTTTATTGAGTTGAACTTGATTTATTGTTTACTATTTCTCATGTACTATTCTTTTACTCTTGTGAAATTTCTGTCTTCTGTTCTTGTATGATAACTACTTTTCTTCTTTTGTGTGTAGAATCATTTCATTTTCTGTTATAGGCTGAATGTAATTCATAAAAAAACTATACTTATCATGGCAGGTATTTGTATCTCTTAAGTTTCACTAATATTATAAGCTTGGCAAATTGTTTGTTTTCAGGTCCAGAAACATGCCATGCTTTGTTTTCCTAGCTTTCAGCACTTTTCTGTTAATACATCTGACGTTTTTTGGAAGAGTATGCTCTAGGAAGTAAATTGGCCTTGTTGTTTGCTATTTTCAATGATTCTTTGTGCTTTGGAGTTGTTTGGGTTTCTTCTTTTTTCTTTAATTAAAAATAGATTCTTTTCATACACTGTGTTCTGATTGTAGTTTCCTCGTTCACTACTGCTTCCAGCTTCTTTCCTCTTCCCCTCCCTCCCAGATCCACAACCTCTCTGTCTCTCCTTAGAAAACAAACAGGCATGCAGAGAATAGTAATAAAATAAATAAGAAACAAATTGAAATATAACAAAATAACCAAATGAGAAAAAGATTCAAAGAAAATGCACAAGAAATATACAGATGTGTTTGCATAGTTGGGAATCCCGTAAAAAAAAAAAAACACCCAAACTAGAAACTATGATATATATACAAATGGCCCAAAAAGTAGAAAACAAATAAGCAAATCTTCCCTGACTTAACAATGTGAGAAAAAGAACCTCTAAAGATGCTATTTTGAGATTGTTTTATGTTGGCTATCTACTGCTGGTCATGGGGCCTACTTTAAGAGTAGTTTGTTTTTGGCATTCAAAGATGTTTTCTTAACAAGATTTTTTTTTGATATCGAGACATGTGAGCTCCTGACAGCACCCCCTAATCTACTCCAAGTAGAAGATGAGCATCGAAGAATCTCCAGTGGGAGATGATTGAATTAGTGGCAAGCCTATCTCTTAGTAAGAAAAACCCCTTGCTTCAAATGTAGACAGAGTGCTGTCCAAAAAGGATAAAACTTGGAAGCAGGTAAGTCAACAGCTTAGCTGTTCCAAGACAGGGTAGGTAAGTCCTTCATAATTCCTGTTCTGCAATCAATGTCTGTCAGAGAAAGGGGGCCAAACAGCTGAAGATTGATGCTCTAATGTATGGAGAGAAAATGGGAGCTGTGCAGGCAGGCACTGGTATGTCATTTCTTAGTTTTGGAAGCTGTGGGCCCTGCACTTCCTATATAATCAGATATATTTATCACTCTCAGGTCTCTGTGGTGGTTGAAGAATAGATAGCTAGAGTCTCATAGTTAAATTTTGAGTTGTTTAGGAATCAAGAGGGTGTTCTGGGTTTGAGAAGACGTTTTTAAAATTGATGCAAGTTAGTATGAAAGCTGAATTAGATACAGAACTTTAAACTCATGGAGATGTTTAGATAGTAGAATGTTAAAGTCAGGTGCCAAATACATATGGACTGGACATTGGGAATGTATGCTAAGCCATATAAGTCTCATAATTGTGGCCTATTTATTTCTGTTGTATTGTATTGTATTTATTGTTATAAGAGAAAGAACCATTTGTTGGAGTGAAAGGGGGAGCTGTTGTGGGGAAAAAGATATACCTTAAACTAAAAAAAAATGTAGAGGGTGGGGGGTTGAGGGGGAAGAGGGTGGAAGGGTGGGACTGGAGGGGTGAGTAGGGAGGGGATTGTGATTGAGATGTAACTTGAAGAAATAAAAAATAAATTATAAAAAAATTAAAATAAAAAAGAGTAGTTTGTTTCCCCAGGCAGAATCACTTGGAGAAAACTAATGTTTCACTTGTGATTAAAAATTGGAGACTGCTTCAATGGGGACATGTGTTCACTTCTCTCAGCTGTGTGATCTCATCTGGTTCAGACCCATGTAGGCCTTATTCAGGCTTCCACAGTCCCTGCAAGTTTAGAAGTGCACCCTATTGTGTTTGAATAGCCTTGATTCCTCGTTATCCTCCATCCTCTTCTTCCAAGGAGTTCCCAGAGCCCCAAGGGATGGTGAGATTTGATAGGGATAAGGGTTTCAAGGTCTTTATTATGTCCCATTGTTTGAATATTTTCATAAAATTCTGAAAAATAAACTTCTTCTTGATTTCTGTCTGGACCCACTATATATTCAGAACTGAGATTTCAGTTTCTATTAGTGTACCTTGTGCTGTTTCAGTTGCTCTTATTATCCAGCATTAATCCATGGTGGCCAGATAGGATGCAGAGTGGTATTTCAACTTATCTGTATCTGTTGAAGCTTCCTTTATATCTTAATATGTGGTCAATTTTGGAGAAAGCTCTGCGGGCTGCTGAGAAAAGAATGTACTATTTAGTGTTTGTGTGAAATGTTTGTTAGGTCCATTTAATTTATGATGTTAATTACCCAGCATTTCTCTGTTTAGTTCTTGTCTGTTGACAAGAGTTGGGTACTATAGGTATTGCTATGGGGGCCATTTTTTATTCAAACCACCACAGATATTTAAATAGCTACACCCTCTTACTTCATGGGTACATTTATTTTGAACATCTTTATCTATTATTTTGCCCTGAGGTAATGGCTATCCTTGAAGGTGAAGTGTGTGTTTTGGATACAGCAGAAAGACTGATCCTGTTTTATAATCCAATCTGTTACTCTGTGTCCTTTCCTTGGGTAAATTGAGACTATTAATTTTGAGAATTATCAATAAACAGTATTTATTGATTCCTGTAATTTTATTGTTATGATGGTTTTCCCTGCCTATATTAGTCTGAATTCTCTAGAACAACAGAATATACAGAAAATATTATATATGTTATATTATATATGTGTATATAATTTATTGAAATGGTTTACAGACTGTGGTACAGCTAATCCAACAATGGCTGCCTATGAATGGAAGGTCCAAGAACTCAATAGTTGTTCAGTCTACAAGAATAGATCTCTTAGCTTCTCTTCCATATGTGCTAGAATCTAAAAGTAGTTTCTAATGCCAGTGAAGAAATGGACTTGATAGTGAAGGTGAGAGCAAAGAAAGAAAGAGAGCTTTCTTCTTCTCTGTCCTTTACACAGGCTGCCAGCAGAAGGCATGGTCCATATTAAAGGATCTTCCCACCCCAAAAGATTCAGATTAATAATTCATTTTTCAACCTTAAAGATCTTGATTAGATTTTCAGGTGATTTAATTACGAGAAATATCCTTCATTGATGTATCCAGTCATTTGTGTTTTAGGTAATTCCAGACATAGTCAAGTTGATGACCAAGAATAACTATCACATGTACTTTTCTTTTTTCCTCCTTCAATTGTTATTGATAATTTTTGTGAGTATACTAGTCTGGGTTGGCATCTGTGGTCTTTCAGAGCTTGTTGGAATCCCTTCTACCTTTCAAAGCTTTTATTGAACAATCAGATGTTGGTCTAATGTGCCTGTCTTTATATGTGGCTTAGTCTTTTCCCCTTTCAGCTTTTAATATCCTTTCTTTGTTCTGCAAACTTAGTATTTTATTTACTATATGTCTCATGGAATCTCTTTTCTACTTCTATTTGATATTCTGTATGACTATTGTACCTTTAAAGACTTCTCTTCCTTTACATTGGGAAAATTTTCTTCTATGATTTTGTTAAAAATGTTTCTTTTGCATTTGACCTGGGTTTCTTTTCCTTCTATACCTATTATTTCTAGGTTTTATTTTTTCATAGTATCCCATATTTTCTGGATATTTTGAGTCTGGATGTTTGTATATTTTATGTTTTTAAATTGAGATATCTATTTGTTTTTCTACCTTGTCTTCAAGACCTGAAATTCTCTCACCATGCCTTTTAACCCCCCTTTTAAATGTTTGTTTGTTACATCAAGTTACATCTCCATCAAAGTCCCCTCCCTCCACCTTTCCTGGTCCCACTGTCCCACCCTCTCCCCCTTCTCCCACCTATCCTACTCCTCTAGTGTGGGGTGACCCTACATATCAGCCCCCCCTCAGTTCAGCAGTCATATGAAGGATAAGAGCTTCCTCTTGTACTGGGAACCAACATGGCAGCTCCACTAAGGCAAAGTGTCCCTTTAACATGTAACAAAGTCCATGTTCCTGTTCCTTTCAGTCTCTTGGTTGTAGGATAGTTATCCTGTACTATATGGCTAAAATCCAGTTGTAAGCGATTAAATGCCCTGTCATTCTTTCTTGGTCTGCGTTAGCTCACTCAGGATGAGCTTTTCTAGTTCCATCCATTTGGCTGCAAATTGCATGATTTCCTTGTTTCTGATGGCTGAGCAGTACTCCATTGTGTAAAGACAGAATTTTTTATCCATTCATTGGTTGATGGACATCTGTGTTGTTTCCAGTTTCTAGCTACTACAAATAAAGCTGTTATGAACATAATTCAGGAGATGCCCTTGTGGTTTGGAGAGGAATCATTTAGATGCATATTCAGGAGTGCTGTGGCTGGGTCTTGAGCGAGAGCTGTGCCAAGTTTTCTAAGATATTGCCATACTGATTTCCATAGTGGTTGTACAAGTTTCTACTCCCACCAGCAATGAAGGAGTGTTCCCCTTTCTCTACAGCCTTGCCAGCATGTACTGTCATTTGAATTTTTGATCTTAGCCATTCTGATAGATGTAAGATGGAATCACAGAGTCATCTTGAGTTGCATTTCTCTGATGATAAAGGATGTTGAACATTTCTTCAAGTCTCTCGGCCACTAGAGATTCCTCTTTTGTGAATTCTCAGTTTATCTCTGTTCCCCATTTTTTTGATTGGATTATTTGGTTTCTTGGTGTTTAATTTCTTGGGTTCTTTATAAATTTTGGATATTAGCCTTGTTGGATATGGGGTTGGTAAAGATCTTTTCCCAATCTATAGGTTGCTGTTTTGTTTAAATGACAGTCTCCTTTGCCTTACAGAAGCTTTTCAGTTTCATGAGGTCCCATTTATTGATTATTGGTCTTAGAGCCTGAGCTATTGGTATTCTGTTCTAAAAGTCCTGGAGAGAGCTGGTGTATAAGGACTGTACCTAGAAATAATAAAGGCAATATATAGCAAGCTAGGAGCCAACATCAAATTAAATGGACAGAAATTTAAAGCATATCCTCTAAAATCAGGGACAAGGCAAGGATGCCCACTCTTCCCATATCTCTTCAACATAATACTTGAAGTTGTGATTCACCCCTTTACAGAGCAGCCATTTGGTGATTTGTTTGCACTTGAGTGATGTAGTTTGGCATTTTACCTGGGAATTTCCATACGGCTGGTACTTGCTGTGTTTTCCTGATTCTGTAATGAGGTGAAGATGTGATTCTGCCACAACTACTTGTTCTCAGTCTATATAAGCAGTTGAACCTTTAGTAAAGTTTGTCACCTTGATCAGATTGCTGTATTGGTGTCCCTCTTTATGTTCTTTGTCTTTCCAATTCCCAGCCCCCTGTACAGGCAGTACAGTCAGTAGTTGCAGGTGACTACAATGTTCTAGCTAGAGCAATAAGACAACTAAAGGAGATCAAGGGGATACTAATTGGAAAGGAAGAATTCAAAGTATTCCTATTTGCATATAATATGACAGTATACATAAATGATTCCAAAAATTCCACCAGAGAACTACTACAACTGACAAACACCTTCAGCGAGGTGGCTGGATATAAAATTAATTTTTAAAAGATCGCTAGCATTTCTTTATACAAAACATAAATGGGCCAAGAAAGAGATTAGGGAAACAACATCCTTTACAATAACCACAATCAATATAAAATACTTGGGGGTAACTCTAACCAAGCAACTGAAAGACCTGTATGACAAGAATTTCAAGTCCTTGAAGAAAGAAAGTGAAGAGGATATCAGAAGATGGAAAGATTTCCCATGCTTATGGATAGGTAGGATCAATATAATAAAAATGGCTATCCTACCAAAAATAATAAATATATAGATTCATTGAAATTCCTATCAAAATACTTAACCAACTCTTTACAGACCTTGAAAGAACAATTCTCAACTTCATATGGAATGACAAAAAAAAAATCCAGAATAGCTATATCAATCCTATACAATAAAAAAAAAAAAATTGGAGGTATCACCATCCCAGATTTCAAACTATTCTACAGGGCAATAGTTATAAAAACAGCATGGTACTGGAATAGAAACATACCATTTGATCATTGGAGTTGAATCAAAGACCCAGAAATAAACCCACACACTATGGTCACTTAATTTTTGACAAAGAAGCCAAAAAGTGTACAATGGAAAAAGGACAGCATTCTCAACAAATGGTGCTGGTCTAACTGGATGCCAACATATAAAAGAATGCAAATAGACCCATATTTATCACCTTGCACAAAACGTAAGTCCAAGTGGATCAAGGACCTTAACAGAAAGCCGAACACATTAAATCTAATAGAAGAGAAAGTAAGGAAAACCCTCAAACTCATTGGCACAGGTGACAACTTCCTGAACAGAATGCCTTTTAACCTCTTATTTAGCTTACCCCTGAGCTTTTTGTTTAATTCAGTGAGATTTTCATTTTGAATTTTGTTTCAGTTTGGATATTTGTTACTGTTTCTATTCCTTTTTAAAATTCTACTTTCATATCTTGAATTGTTTTCATTATTTTATTGAACTGGTTGCCTTTTCATGGTCTTCATTGAAGCACTTGTTTATGCCCTCTTTAATGTCCTTGAATATAATCGTAATTGATCCTTTTACTTCTTTACCCCTGTGCTTCATTTAAAATGTTCTTCTCAAAGCATGGTAATTGTAAGAAGCATATTATATTTCATTGTTCATGTTTTTGTTTTTGCAATGCTTGTAATGTTCCTTAGTGTGAATATCTTGACTCATGTTTTGGGGGGGGGCATGGGTATTTGTTTTGATTTGTTTGTTTTCTTGCCTTTACAACAATCTGATAGGTTTTAGATTATAGGAATAATATGTGGTTTTCAGTCTTGGAGCCGCCCTGGTTTTAGGGTTCTACAACTCCAGATCAGACTCTTTGACATCTCCCTCATTGGTACAGTGGGTAGAATAGTTATAGGCTAGAAGGCAGAAGAAAACTGAGTTTGGAGGTCTTTTGAGTAGGACATGAGTTCTAGCTCCACAATAGTGACAGTCAGAGTTAGTGGTACCTTGTGTTTGGCCAAGTGTGGCAGCAGGTCTGAGGGAAATGGAGTTGGACTGGGAGGAGGAGCTAAGTCCACTAGTTGCAGCCATAGTCAGGGTATCCTAGAAAGAGGAGAACAGAGGAGGAGAACGTAGACACTAGAAGACTATCTGGGTCTCACCTAAGTGTGATTTGGTGAGGTCACTGGTAGAGAATGGTTGTGTAGGTCAACAAGGAGTCATAAAGGATTGGTGGAATGTCTAGGAGGAATGGTTGAGAAGGTCAGTGAGGAAGAACAAGGACTCTAGGACAAAGTCCCAAAAGGATAGAAGTGATTTGTGGAGAGGGGCTTAAGTTGATGTCAGAGGCATGTCTAAGAGTACTCTGGAACAAACCAAATGGTAGAGGGGAAAGAGGGAATTGTAGACTATCTATATCTCAGACAACATTAAAAAATATTAATAGGATATTTTGTTTGATTAGTATTTCTTCCATGTCAATTAATTTCTCATCTATTTTACTAATTTTGTCATGTAGGTTCTGAATTAATTCCTTCACTTAATCAATCAATCTATTTGAAATATCTCTTAAATTATTGGTTACTTTATTTTTTATTTTTTTTTAATTATTGGTTACTTTAAATAGTAGGATGGGGAATTCTTTCTCATTTAGTTATTTCATTATCTTTGGTTTCAGTTTCTGAGAAGTTTCAGCCTTTCAAAGTCATTATGTTGGTATACTTTTTTCTTATATCTTTGTTTCTATTGCTACATCTGTTGGGGTAGATGTGACTTTTATTGTTTTTTCTTTCTATTGCTTTTGTTTTATTATATAGGTAACTGATTTGGACTTATTATCCTATCAATATTTAGAAGAGAAAAATCAGTAGTCAATAGGAACCACTTTTTAACAAAAAATCTGATACTGAATTCAGTAAAAGCAATTGTACACTTCAACTGCATCCATGTTAAAGTTAAGAAACAAAGAAGGACATGAAGTATAGTTTCTGGAAAGAAGATTAAAGACATTAAATCTAAAGAAAATTATAATAGAAAATACCAAGAGAATGATGAAACAGACATAGGATCTGTGAGATGGTTGAGTGTGTGACAACACTTGCCACCAACCCCAAGAATCTGAATATGATCATTTGTATCCACATAGTGGAAAGAAGGAAACAGCTATAGGCATTTTTCCTCTGTGCTGTCTAAAGTGTACATGTGCCAACACAATTCACATACAGTTAAATAAATAGCCCACATACATATAAATAAATAAATATAATTTTAAAGACGAAATTAAACTAAAAGAGGAGAATGAGAGTGAACATACATGAGTTAGAGAAAAGAGAAATAGTTGAAAGAACATAAGGGAACAGATAGAAGAAATTATGAAACAATCCTGCAATTTAATCAAGCTAAATAAAAATGAAACAAGATAGTGAAGATATAATAATGCGATCCCACCTACCAAAGTTAAATCAAGATCAGGTTAACAAATGCAATAGCCTTATAACCCCTAAGGAAATAGAAATAGTCATTAAAAGTGTCCCAACTAAAAAAGCCTAGGGCCAGATGATTTCAGCACAGAATTCTGCCATACCTTCAAAGAAGAGCTAATACCAATACTCATCAAAATCTTCCACAAAATAGAAAAAGAGGGAACACTGCCAAACTCATTCTATGAGGCCACCGTCACCCTCCCTAAACCACACAAAGACCCAACAAAGAAAGAGAAGTTCAGACCAATTTCCCTCATGAACATAGACCCCAAAAATACTTAATAAATTACTTGGAAACTGAATCCAAGAATACATCAAAAGTATCATACACCATGATCAAGTAGGCTTCATCCCAGGAATGCAGGGGTGGTTCAACATACAAAAATCCATCAATGTAATTCACCATATAAACAAGCTGAAAGAAAAAAAAAAAAAACATGATCATCTTGCTAGATTCTGAAAAAGCATTTGACAAAATCCAACACCACTTCATGTTAAAAGTCCTAGACCATACCTACAAATAATAAAGGCAATATATAGCAAGCTAGGAGCCAACATCAAATTAAATGGAGAGAAACTTAGAGCATTTCCTCTAAAATCAAGGACAAGGCAAGGATGCTCACTCTCCCCATAGCTCTTCAACACAATACTTGAAGTTCTAGGTAGAGCTATAAGACAACTAAAGGAAATCAAGGGGATACAAATTGGAAAGGAAGAAATTAAATTACCCCTATTTGCACATGATATGATAGTATACATAAGTGACCCCAAAAAATCCACAAGAGAACTACTACAACTGATAAACACCTTCATCAATGTGGCTGGATGCAAAAATCAATTCAAAACCATCAGAATCCCTTCTTTATACAAAAGATAAATGGACTGAGAAAGAAATTAGGGAAACAACACCCTTCACAATATCCACAAACAATATAAAATACTTGGGGGTAACTCTAACCAAGCAAGTGAAAGTCCTATATGACAAGAACTTCAAGTCCTTGAAGAAAGAAATGGAAGAGGACATCAGAAGATGGAAAGATTTCCCATGCTCATGGATAGGTAGGATTCACATGATAAAAATGGCCATCCTACCAAAAGCAATATATAGATTCAATGCTATTTCTATCAAAATACCACCACAATTCTTTATAGACCTGGAGAAAACAATTCTCAACTTCATATGGAATAATAAAAAAAACCAGAAAAGCTAAATCAATCCTGTGTAATAAAAATAAAAATCTGGAGATATCACCATCCCTGATTTCAAGCTATATTACAGAGCAATAGTAATAAAAACAGCATGGTACTGGTATACAAACAAACCATTTGATCAATGGAATTTAATTGAAGGCACAGAAATAAACCCACACACCTATGGTCACTTAATTTTGACACAGAAACCAAAACCGTACAGTGGAAAAAGGACAACATCTTCAACAAATGGTGCTGGTCTAACTGGATGTTAACATGTAGAAGAATGCAAATTGACCCATACTTATCACCTTGAACAAAACTTAAATCCAAGTGGATCAAATGCCTTAACATAAAGCCCAACACACTAAATCTAATAGAAAAGAAAGTGGGGGAAAGCCTCACATTCATTAGCACAGGTGAAAGCTTCCTGAACTGAACACCAATAGCTCAGGCTCTAAGACCAACAATCAATAAATGGGACCTCATGAAACTGGAAAATTTCTGTAAGGTAAAGGAAACTGTCATTTGAACAAAATGACAACCTACAGACTGGGAAAAGATCTTTACCAACCCCACATCCGACAGAGGGCTAATATCCATAATTTATAAAGAACTCAATAAATTAAAAACCAAGAAACCAAATAATCCAATCAAAAAATGGGGAACAGAGATAAACCAAGAATTCACAAAGGAGGAATTTCTAAAGGCCGAGAGACACTTGAAGAAATGCTCAGCATCCTTAATCATCAGAGAAATGCAAACCAAGGCAACTCTGAGATTCCATCTCACACCTGTCAGAATGGCTAAGGTCAAAAACACAAATGACAGCACATGCTGGCGAGGCTGGAGAAAGGAGAACACTCCTCCATTGCTGGTAGGAGTGTAAACTTGTACAACCACTATGGAAATCAGTGTGGCAATATCTTAGAAAACTTGGAAGAGCTCTACCTCAAGTCCCAGCCATACCACTTCTGGGTATAAATCCAAATGATTCCTCACCAATCCACAAGGACACCTCCTCATCTATGTTCATACTAGCTTTATTTGTAATAGCTAGAAACTGGAACCAACTCAGATGTCCCTCAACCAATGAATGGATAAAAATTCTGTGGTACATTTACACAATAGAATACTACTCAGCCATCAGAAACAAGGATATCATGCAATTTACAGCCAAATGAATGGAACTAGAAGATCTCTTCCTGAGTAAGCTAAACCAGACTCAGAAAGATGCACATGGCATCTATTCACTTATAAATGGATTTTAGCCATGTACTACAGGATAACTATCTTACAACCAACACACAAAAAGATCAGGAACATAGACCTTGTTTCCTGTTAGTGGGACACTTTGTTTTATAGAGTTTCCATATAGCCCTCCAGTGCAAGAGGAAGCTCTTAACCCTCATAAGACTGTTGAACTGAGCAGGGCTTATATGTAGGGGCAACCCACGCTGGAAGAGTAGGATAAGTGGGAGTGGGTGGAGAGGGTGGCAGGGTGGGACCAGGAGGGATGGAGAGAGGGGACTGTGATGGAGATGTCACTTGAAGTAATAAATAAAAAAAGAAACAGTAATGCAAAACTTAAACAAAAATAAAAATAGTAAAGTAAAATTAACATAAAATTTGAAATATCACCTAATCAATATTTCTTCATTGTTCAGATGTATTTAAGAACTCAGCCCCTGAATTGTCTTGTATAACTACTCTGAGTAGTAAAAGTAGTTGTTCATATCTGCAGTACTAGCAGATTAAACTAGAATTGTCAGTATGTCATGTCTGTGGGTAGTCCAAACAAGATTGGCTGGACCCTTTTGCTTTTCTAGTTAGTTGAATTTCTTTGTAGAACTCAGAAGTTAAGCTGACCATTAGGTTTTTTTCCCAAAAAAAGGTTCTCTCTGAAGGAGAATATCTATCTGTGAGCTACTACCTTCTGTATGTGTTAAGTGGCTGCTTCTACCCAAGTTGGGTTTCAACGTATGTTCACTCTTGTATTTACCTTTACATTTGATTCTTCTTATCTTCCCCAGTCTTAGTCTGCCTTTCCACCAATGCATCTTAGTTTGAGTATATTTTTAACTACCAAGTTTCATTTCAGATCAATCTTTCTGAGATGTTTGTGTGATTTTATGTCATTTTGCCCTGGAGTTTTGGAGACAGTGGGGGAGATCTTTGTTATTAGCAGATGTAATAGTGTCAAGTGATAAACCAGCTTGCCTCTATTTTAGGCTTAAAAATCATCTTACAAAAATGTGGTGCGGGGGGGGGCAAGATGGCGGCAACCTACACTGATGCATTTTGAACGTGGGGGAAAAAGGAGCCATAAAAAACACAGAGTTATTGGGCACTGTGCAAAAACCGGAGGGGCTAGACCCCCCCCCGGGAACACTCACAGCTCCCAATTGACTGTTAAAAGTCCCAGGGTAAGGCTCTTCCCCCATCTCTCGCAGACACGGAAGCCACTAAACCCGGGATTCGGGAACTCCCATTTGGAGAGGCGCCTGGTAAGATCGACCCCAACTCACAGCAGGCAGAATCAGAGGACACTTGGCATTAGATCACTAGCCTATTGGACTCCCCACACCTCAGGTAGAACTTATACCCACTTAAAAAACTTTGCGAGATAGTGGAAGTCTTAGCAAGGAACAAATAGGGGGCTCAGCGGGTCCGTAGCCGCCCATGAAGCAGAGGGCGGGAGGTTCCGAGAGAGCACGGGAAGCCGGGAACACAAAGGCAGGCGGGAGGGGCCGAATCCCGCACACTCATAGCAGTGCTGCTGGGGAGGGAGCCTGGCTGGCAGGGCCAAATCCCCGCGAACCAACTGCAGGTCAACTGGGGAGAGAGCCAGGCATGGGCGGGGCCAGGGATCCGCGCACCCACGGCTGAGCTGCTGGGGCAAGAGGACCACTCAGGCGGCCAGAGGATCCGGGGCTCAGTGCACCCATGGCCGAGCAGCCAGGGAGGGTGACTTGCAGCTGTGCAGACAGGGAGGGAATCAGGCACAGAGGCCAGGCCTGTGGTGAGAAGCCTAGTGAGAAACCAGAAATCGGGACCATAGCTGTATTCTGGAAAATCCAGACATATTAAGTGTGGAGCCAGACCCTGTCAGCCTCCGTGACGACAAACAAAGCCCACAGAATCTGTGCCTGGGCAAACAGGTCCATACCATCAAAACCATTACAGGCTGATAACTCAGAGTGCAACATAGAGAAGTCTGAATTGGGAGCAGTGAAACAATCCCGGTCCATTACTCACAACCTGGGAATAGGCTGCACCAGCACACAGTGCCTCAGGCGATTAAAACCACAGTGACCCTGAAATCCCCCTGTAAGCAACGACAGATAGCCAAGTAACTCGTCCCCTGCACCAAATCATCCACTGTGGTTCCAAGCACACAAAACAGACAGCTAAACGCATCCAATGGCCAAAGGTAAAAAAAAAAAAAAATAGAAATCAAGGAAATATGTCTCCAACAAAGCAGAATTATCCTAGCTCATCCAATTCGGATGACCTCACACCAACAGAAACACATGAAAGCGTTGACAGTTCTGCATTATGGAAAGTAATAGAGTCCATGCAAGAAGAACTTAAATTTATGAAGGAATTCAAAGAAGCCACAATTCTACAAGTCAAAACAAGGAACAACACCATTAAAGAGCTCCAAGCCAAGGTGACAGAGCTTGAATAGGAAAAGGACAAAGCAATGAAAGATTTTCATACAAAAACAAGCAAGCTGGAGAAGGAAATGTACAAAACGAACAAAACCATACAAGACATGAAAATAGAAATAGAAACAATAAAGAAAACACAGTCAGAGTTAAAAGAGGAAGTGGAGAACCAAGGGAAGAGAACAGGAACTACGGATGTGAGTATCAACAATAGGATGCAAGAGATGGAACACAGGATCTCAGGCATGGAAGATTCAGTAGAAGAAATCAGTACAACATCCAAAGAAACGAGAAGGCTAAAAAATCTCTCACCCACAACATCCAAGAAATCAAGGACTCAATGAAAAGACAGAACCTAAGAATTATAGGTATAGAGGAAAGAGAGGACTCCCGACGACAAGGTCCAGGAAATATCTTCAACAAAATCATAGAGGAAAACTTCCCAAACCTGAAAAAAGAGATGCCAATAAAAATCCAAGAGGCTTACAGAACACCAAACAGATTAGATCAGAAAAGAAACTCCTCTCGCCACATAATAATTGAGACACCAAATGTACAGAACAAAGAAAGAATATTAAAAGCTGTAAGAGAAAAAGGTCAAGTCACATACAATGGCAGACCCATCAGAATTACACCTGACTTCTCTTCAGAAACGTTAAAAGCTAGAAGGGCCTGGTCAGATATACAAGTCCTGAGAGATCATAGGTGCCCAGCCAGACTACTTTACCCAGCAAAACTCTCTATCAACATAGATGGAGAAAACAATATATTACATGACAAAATCAAATTTAAACAATATCTACCCACAAACCCAGCCCTACAGAAAATCCTAGAAGGAAAATCCCAACCCAGAGAAGAAAACTCCACCCAAGAAAACAAAGGGAATAGAAAACCCCTTAGCAACTAAAACAAAAGAGGCACAGGACCACCACCTATACCAACCTAATGGGAAATAACAACCCCAGGTCAGTAATATCCATCAACATCAATGGACTCAACTCCCCAATAAAAAGACATAGGTTTACAGAGTGGATCCGCAAGCAAGACCCTTCCTTGTGCTGTATACAAGAGACACATCTAACTACCAAAGATAGACACTGCCTCAGAGTAAGGGCTGGGAAAAGGTTTTCCAAACAAATGGACCCAGGAAGCAAGCTGGAGTAGCCATCCTAATATCAAAC
>CAJQZJ010029335.1:0-16728 GCA_907164525.1 Lophiomys imhausi | reverse complement strand
GAGCTCCACCCACAACAGATGCCGGCCTCAGTGTGCCTGTTGCTGACCGCCTCAGATGCTTGGGTGCTAGGGTCAGTGACCCTCCCGCCCCAGTATTTGTGGAGAACACACTGTCGCGGGCTCTGTTTGCAGGCAGTCTTGGCTCCTAATTGCTTTGCTGTGACTGGGTTAGGTCTCTGCCTCTCCGCTACAGTGCACACTGTGCCACCATGTTGGAAACTCCGGAAAAAAATACTCTCACTTACCTTTGCTCTTGTGGTGCGGCTCGAGTGCAGGCTGGATCGGGAGAATTCTTTTTGATGCTCAGTGTTTTTTCCAAGTCAAATGGGAGCTGTCAGGAGCTGACTCTCTTAAAGTCAAACAATTCTTAAAATAATAGTATCTTTAATGCCATTTTCTGTACATCTCTGAGGGTTTTGAAGACATCTATTTATTTATAAATTTATCTATCTATCATCTTTAAACAAGCAAATTGTAAAATTGTATCAGAATTAATCTTACTTTTTATCAATATACAAAATTCTATACCAATGTATCAAAAGGTAACCTTATTTTAAGAATAACAACAGTTTTAAGTTTTAGAGCAGATTCAATAATCTATCCTTATAGCTTATCATTTCTATATTATATACATATATTCCCCTTCTTTTCTTTTCAGGCCCTTTCCCCCTATATAAGAGAGAAAGAAGGATAGAGAAAAGAAAAAGAAATAGAAAAGTCCTTGTGTCGAACCTACTATACCCTGCTTAATAAGACCATTTAACAATTTGTAACCAATCCCCTAGACAACATCTATAACATATCAAAAGACCAAAACAAAGCAAAACAACAACAACAACAAAAACCCTACTGCCTTTTGGGAATGGGGCATTGCTCTCTTAAATTTGCTTCCTGTTGAATTGGGTTGTAGAAAACCTGTTTGGGGGCCCAAATAAAATGGAAAAAAATGAATAAGCAATTTAATAGTAACATTTGTTGTCCAGTATCTATGTGCTCAGCAATATGAATGTCCTGAGCAATTTGCAGTCCGTTGAACTTTGGGTGGGAAAGTTCAGGGCTTCATTGAAGTCCTGGCTGGAACTGGCCTCAGCATTTATTTAACCAATCAGAGACAATTAAGTAACAGACAGCAAATAGGACCAAACAACATTTAGAATGCTTAACACCACCTTCAGGAACGATAAGTTTATGAAGGAGAACTTCACAGCAGCTTCTGATACTGCAAGTTTCTCCACTCAATTATGAACGTTGGATTTTCCTTTCTACCTATTAATTATATAGTCCACACATTTTTTTTCTGAGTATATATTTCCAAACTGGGAAAAGGTAAAATCAATGGAATGAAGTCTATAAAAATATTTTGAAGGAAAAAATCACTACACATGAGGGTGTGTGTGTGTGTGTGTGTGTGTGTGTGTGTGTGTGTGAAGATAAACTCTTTTTCTCTGTAAGATGTAAAGTGATTTTTGCTAAGGAAGACACACAACTAAGGTCAGGCTACAGAAATGCATTCACTGTGAGATGATAATCTTACTTTTCCATGAGATCTGATACAATCACTAATTGTCAACACTGGGTAATTTGACAATAGGGAATGTGTTTTTCCAAACATTTTTCATAGATTATACAACATACCACAGTATTACCACATATAGTCTGTATATGCAGCTTAAGTTTTATCATGAAAACCTAAAAGTTTCTGTTACTGAAAATGTTATAAATAATTGATGTTGCTCATGCACCAGTTCTGCTTATTTGAACAGCCTTTTCTGACTCCCTCACTAGGGTGTCAATATGTTTGCAGGGCCCTGTGCAGCTGACTCTGTGATGTCATGCTCACCGAGTGTCACCATCCTCACCATCTGAGTCAGTCTCAGCATCTAAATCCTCATCACCATCTTCCTTCCTTTCTAAGCTTCTTCTATGGTTAGAAACTTGATTTTCAGTATTTTCTGATGTTTCTGTTTCTTTATTAAGTGGAATAATGTTATCTTCTTTTTTTCTTTCCAAATTTTATGCAAACTTCAAGTTCACAGGCACATGGTCTACACATTATGTGGTAGGTCTTCATTGTCTTTTGTAATCACTTACACACCTTATAGGCTTGGACATTGGTTTGTATTTGCTGTGTTTTACATGTCATTCAAAAACTTCTTTGCAGCACTGACATCAGCCATAATGAAGTTTTACATTCGTTTTTTTTTTTTTTTTTTGATTGAACACTCTTATCCAACTTGTCATTTTTGAAAGTGAACATATTCTGGTGCTTCTGAGGCCTACACCAAGCCATGTTACCTTTCTTGGAACTCATCACCAAATCACCTTAAGTTGCTGCAGCCTTCATGTTACAGGGAAGAGGAACTAAGATTTGAAATCTTAAAGGATTTGTTTTCATAGAGGCTATGAACAATGTATGAGAAATGTCTGGCGTGGGCTAAGGTTTCTAAGAATGTTATCATTACCTTAGCCAACAGGACTTCTTTTCTTTCCATTACAGAGATGACTTTTCCATAAAATGAAGTTTTCTGTTCAATAATCATCAAGAGAATACAGATGTGTAGGAGAGGCAAAAGCTTGACAGCTTTGGGGTAAGGGTGAAGAGAAAAGGTGGAATTGTGAAGAGAATAGTGGAGGTCTTTTTAGGGCACTGGCAGATAAAGTGCTTCAGAGTAGTGCATGTGCTCGACTACAGTGTATTTCAAGGGTGGCAGCAACAATTCCCGCATTTCACAAGTCCTTTGAATGCAGTTATGGTTCCCTTTCACCAAGCAAAGAAGTTTATTTCCCTTTCCCTGGAATTTGGATTGGTCTACTGTTTGTTTGAGAGCAACAAAGTGAAGCAGAAGTAATGTAGCTTTCCCAAGCTCTTACTTGCCTCTTGGAATGCTCTCTTTTAGAACCTATAGCAGTTGTGCAGGGGCCCACATGCGGAAATGAGTCTCCCTGACATCAGCTTCAACTGAGTTTAGAGCCAGCAGACTATTATCACCTTCTCATCATGTTTAAAAAGCGATTTTTGAAATTTTTACCATCCCAGATCCTCAAATGATATCACCTAAAGCAAAAACAAAACAAAACACCCAGTCAATGATACTATCATGAC
Source organism: Lophiomys imhausi (assembly GCA_907164525.1). NCBI lineage: Eukaryota > Metazoa > Chordata > Mammalia > Rodentia > Muridae > Lophiomys > Lophiomys imhausi. The sequence goes on along the minus strand of CAJQZJ010029335.1, from coordinate 13,625 downwards.
AAAAAATATGACAAACTGTTGATGTTTCCAGCCTCCATGCTTAGAGTGGCTTATTATGCAGTAGAAGATAAGCAAATATCACATCATAGAAAAAACAATAGGGTAAAAAAAGGTTACCACAATCCTAGAATGAAAATGCATGCCTAGCTAAGTGATAAAGAATAGTTTATAGAAACCCCCAGAAAAATCACTGAGTTAAGTTTTTTTTTGGCTTTTAAGTTTGTTTAACTCAGAATTTTTACTTTTGAATGAAATATCACTTATATTAGAGACAAAAACTAGAAAATGTTAATTAGTGTGTTGCTTTGTCAAGGCAGTGGGGCCTTCATAGACTGTTGAAAGAAGCTCATTCTCAAGAGGAATAGGGAAGTGCTTAGTCATATTAACAATACACAAACTCAATGAATGAGCCAGCAAAAACTCCTGGCTGCATATACCACAGATACTTTCATATCGCTAAATAGGGGCATGTGTATGAGGCTATATAGGTGGGGTGGTACGACATTGAAAGAAACTTGGGTGAATATTTAAGGAATGATTGAACATATTTGTCTGTTGTTGAAGTGCTGCTTTCCATTATGATATCTCATTTTTCCTTATCTATAAATCAGTTCTATCTTCAGCCGTCATTGAACTCATAGCTCCTGTTTCTTTAACCACGAAATTAAAGGGATTGGTTGATCATCATGGTGCCTCTATTTTCTTTTTTACATCCTCTGATGCATGAGTTCATTCATCTTTCTTGTAATATTTTATGTCTCCACTCGTGAGCAGCAGTTCAAACACTGAAGTGCTAATGACTGTGTTTGAAACAATTTGTTGCCGTAAGATCTTTCAAAGTCCTAAAAATAGTCATGTCAGAATTCACTCATTCAGAATGTCATAAGTGGAGATGCCATCAGTTACAGTATATCTATCCAAACAGAATGGAATGTGACATTGTTCACTGAAATTTTACTTGGTAAAAAGTGATTAGAGTGAAGTAAATGCAACGCCTAGCTCATCATGGTACTTTCCCTTCTTCTACACATTGGTCATCTCAAAACATTATTTTAAATTATAAATTGTAAAGACGATATGTACTAGTTAACATATGACAAATGTCCATGTCGAATATAAACAACTGAATTACTTTAGGAGTATCTGAAGTAATGTGAAAGTATGTTTCTTATAGTCAAACAGCACCATGAAATATGTATACCTACCCATTAGATTTTCTTGTAATTTAATAGTACAAGCCTGCTTTTCTAGCCTTCTTTCTCCAGCAACTGTCTGAGTCATGCTGTTTACAAACAGATTTTTCTGTGCCAAACTCCGTCTACTGAGAAGAGAAAGAAAAACTGAAATAAGAAAATAAATAACTCTCTTTCCAGAATCTAAAGCAGGGAGATTATTTGGAACTGCTTGTTTTTTTGCACCTGTACTAGGTCAGCCCTTACATAAGTCTTATACAATCCAGTGGTTTTGTTTAGGGGCCCAGTGAGTCCAAAACCAGCATCAAAATCCATAGTTTCTACCTAACTATTTGTTTTCTTCTTTCTTTCTCTTGGTCCTGAAAAATAGGAGTGTAACTACTTAAATTTTTCAAGATAGATATACAACTTTCAGAAGAGACATCTGCAGCATTTTTTAAAGTTCAAGTATGTGTCGGGGGGGCCAAGATGGCGGCGACCTACACTGACACATTTTGAACGCAGGAAAAAAGAGCCATAAAAACACAGAGTTATTGGGCACTGTGCAAAAACCAGAGGGGCTAGACGCCCCCCCAGGGTAAGGCTCTCCCCCCATCTCTCGCAGACACGGAAGCCACTAAACCCGGGATTCGGGAACTCCCATTTGGAGAGGTGCCTGCTAAGATCGACCCCAACTCACAGCAGGCAGAATCAGAGGCCACTTGGCGATCACCCACTAGCCTACTGGGCTCCCCACACCTCAGGAAGAACTTATAGCCACTTAAGAAACTTTGCGGGATAGTGGAAGTCTTAGCAAGGAAGAAACAGGGTGCTCGGCGGGTGGTCAGCAGCCGATCAAGACGCGGAGGTTCCAAGAGAGCGGGAAGCTGGCGGGCAAAGTAATCAGGGTGGAAAGTAGGCTCAGGCAGGCGGGAGGGGCTGAATACACGCGCACCCACAGCAGCGCAGCTGGGGAGGGAGCCCGGTGCGGATGGGGCAGAATCCCCGCGCACACATGGCAGGACAACTGGGGAGGGAGCCTGGCACAGATGGCGGGCGGGGCCAGGGATCTGCGCACCCATGTCTGAGCTGCTGGGGAGAGAGGCCCACTCAGGCAGCCGGAGGATCTGGGGCTCGGTGCACCCACGGCCGTGCAGCTAGGGAGGGAGACCCGTGGCTGGGCAGACAGGGAGGGCACCAGGCACAGGGGTCAGGCTTGTGGTGAGAAGCCTAGTGAGAAACCAGAAGTCAGGGGACCATAGATGTATTCTGGAAAATCCTGACATATTAGGTGTGGAGCCGGACCCTGTCAGCCTCCGTGACAAGAAACAAAGCCCTGTTGTGCCTGGACAAACAGTCCCATACCATCAGAACCATTACAGGGTGATAACTAAGAGTGCAACATAGAGAAGTCTGAATTGGGAGCAGTGAAACAATCCCGGTCCATTACTCACAACCTGGGAATAGGCTGCACCAGCTCACAGTGCTTCAGGCGATTAAAACCACAGTGACCCTGAAATACCCCTGTAATCAACGACAGATAGCCAAGTAACTCGTACCCTGCACCAAAGCATCCCCTGTGGATCCAAGCACAGAAAACGACAAGAACAGACAGCTAAACACATCCAATGGCCAAAGGTCCAAGAAAATATAGAAATCAAGGAAATATGACTCCAACAAAGCAGAATTATCCTAGCTCATCCAATTCGGATGACCTCACACCAACAGAAACACATAAAAACGTTGACAATTCTGCATTATGGAAAGTGATAGAGTCCCTTCAAGAAGAACTAAAATCAATGAAGGAATTCAAAGAAGCCACAATTTTACAAGTCAAAACAATGAACAACACCATTAAAGAGCTCCAAGCCAAGGTGACAGAGCTTGAATAGGAAAAGAACAAAGCAATGAAAGATTTTCATACAAAAACAAGCAAGCTGGAGAAGGAAATGTACAAAACGAACAAAACCATACAAGACATGAAAATAGAAATAGAAACAATAAAGAAAACACAGTCAGAGTTAAAAGAGGAAGTGGAGAATCAAGGGATGAGAACAGGAACTACGGATGTGAGTATCAACAATAGGATGCAAGAGATGGAAGACAGGATCTCAGGCATGGAAGATTCGATGGAAGAAATCAGTACAACATCCAAAGAAAATGAGAAGGCTAAAAAATCTCTCACCCACAACATCCAAGAAATTAAGGACTCAATGAAAAGACGGAACCTAAGAATTATAGGTATAGAGGAAAGAGAGGACTCCCGACTCCAAGGTCCAGGAAATATCTTCAACAAAATCATAGAAGAAAACTTCCCAAACCTGAAAAAAGAGATGCCAATAAAAATCCAAGAGGCTTACAGAACACCGAACAGATTAGATCAGAAAAGAAACTCCTCTGACCACATAATAATTGAAACACCAAATGTACAGAACAAAGAAAGAATATTAAAAGCTGTAAGAGAAAAAGGTCAAGTCACATAAAATGGCAGACCCATCAGAATTACACCTGACTTCTCCTCAGAAACTTTAAAAGCTAGAAGGGCTGGGACAGATATACTACAAGTCCTGAGAGGTCATAGGTGCCTAGCCAGACTACTTTACCCAGCAAAACTCTCTATCAACATAGATGGAGAAAACAAGATATTCCATGACAAAATCAAATTTAAACAATATCTACCCACAAACCCAGCCCTACAGAAAATCCTAGAAGGAAAATCCCAAACCAGAGAAGAAAACTCCACCCAAGAAAACAAAGGGAATAGAAAACCCCTCAGCAACTAAACCAAAAGAGGCACAGGACCATCACTTATACCAAACTAATGGGAAATAACAACCCCAGGTCACTAATATCCATCAACATCAATTGACTCAACTCCCCAATAAAAAGACACAGGTTTACAGAGTGGATCCGCAAGCAAGACCCTTCCTTTTGCTGTATACAAGAGACACATCTCACTACTTAAGATAGACGCTACCTCAGAGTAAAGGGCTGCTGGGAAAAGGTTTTCCAAGAAAATGGACCCAGGAAGCAAGCTGGAGTAGCCATCCAAATATCAAACAAAACAGACTTCCAACTGAAGTTAATGAAGAAAGACAAAGAAGGGCACTATATACTCATTAAAGGGAATATTCATCAAGAGGAAATCTCAATACTGAACATCTATGCCCCAAATAAAAAGGCACCTACTTTAGTAAAAGAAACACTTCTAAAACTTAAAGCGCACGTCCATCACAACACATTAGTAGTGGGAGACTTCAACACCCCACTCACAACAATGGACAGATCATCAAGACATAAGACAAACAGAGAAATATTGAGTCTAACAGAGATCATGAAACAAATGGACCTAACAGATATCTACAGAACGTTTCACCCAAACACAAAGGAATACACCTTTTTCTCAGCACCCCACAGAACCTTCTCCAAAATCGACCACATCGTTGGACACAAAGATAGTCTCAATAGATACAAGAAAATTGAAATAACACCTTGTATCTTATCAGACCACCCCGGAATAAAGCTGGTCTTCAACAGCAAAAGAATCAACAGAAAGCCTACACACACATGGAAATTGAACAGCTCCTTACTGGATGACCACTGGATCAGGGAAGAAATAGAGAAGGAAATCAAAGACTTCTTAAAATCCAACGACAATGAAGACACAACATACCTAAACCTATGGGATACATTGAAAGATGTGCTATGAGGAAAGTTCATAGCACTAAGTGCTTTCAAAAAGAAAATTGTGACAGCTCATATTAGTGAATTAACAGCTAAGCTGGGTGAATTGGAAAAAAAAAGAGACAAACACTCCCAAGAAGAATAGAAGGCAGGAAATCATCAAACTTAGGGCTGAAATCAACAACTTAGAATCAAAAAGAACTATACAAAGAATCAATGAAACCAAGAGTTGGTTCTTTGAGAATATCAACAAAATAGACAGACCCCTAGCCAAATTAACTAAAAGGCAAAGGGAAAGAACACAAATCAACAAAATCAGAAATGAAAAGGGAGAAATAACAACAGACATTGAGGAGATCCAGAAAATATTCGGGCATTACTTTAAAAATCTATATTCCACTAAATTTGAAAACCTAAGCGAAATGGACAATTTCCTCGATAAATTCCACCTAACAAAACTAAATCAAAATCAGATTAACAGCTTAAACAGCCCAATAACACCCAAGAAAATAGAAACAGTCATTAATAATCTCCCAACCAAAAAAAGCCCAGGGCCAGATGGCTTTAGCACGGAATTCTACCGGACCTTCAAAGGGGAACTAACACCATTACTTTTCAAACTCTTCCACCACATAGAAACAGAAAGAACACTGCCAAACTCATTCTATGAGGCCACTGTCATTTTGATTCCTAAACCACACAAAGACCCAAAAAAAAAAGAGAACTTCAGACCAATCTCCCTCATGAACATAGATGCAAAAATACTTAAGAAAATACTAGCAAACCGAATTCAAGAACACATCAAAAGTATCATACACCATGATCAAGTAGGCTTCATCCCAAGAATGCAGAGATGGTTCAATATACGAAAGTCTATCAATGTAATTCACCACATAAACAAGATGAAAGAAAAAAAACCACATGATAATCTCGCTAGATGCTGAAAAAGCATTTGATAAAATCCAACACCCCTTCATGCTAAAAGTTCTGGAGAGAACGGGCACACAAGGACCATACCTAGAAATAATAAAGGCAATATACAGCAAGCCAGTAGCCAACATCAAATTAAATGGAGAGAAGTTTGAAGCATTTCCTCTAAACTCAGGGACAAGACAAGGATGTCCACTTTCACCATATCTCTTCAATATAGTACTTGAAGTCCTTGCTAGAGCAATAAGACTACTACAGGAGATCAAAGGGATAAACATTGGAAATGAAGAAGTCAAATTATCCCTATTCGCAGATGATATGGTAGTATACATAAGCGACCCCAAAAACTCCTCCAAAGAACTCTTACAGCTGATAAACAACTTCATCAAGGTGGCTGGATACAAAATTAACTCAAAAAAATCAGAAGCCCTTCTTTATACAACAAACAAATATACCAAGAAAGAAATAAGGGAAACAACCCCCTTCACAATAGCCACAAACAACATAAAATACCTGGGGATAACTCTAACCAAGCAAATAAAGGACCTATACAACAAGAACTTCATTAATGTTATGCATTAACTAAAGCAAAATTAAGTAACAAAATTCTGTGGTGAAATGTCGTATAGTTGTTATTATAAGTATATAAGTCCCAATAATTTAAAAAATATATGGAACTCACTCAGAATGTCTTAAGCCAAATCGAAATATAATTAAATTGTGAAAAGCCCAAACCCACTTTTTTGATATCATAAAAATTATACTAAGAATTAACATTACTTTAAAAATGTAACTAAGAATGCAGATATGCTGCTTTAGAGGTATAATATATCCCAATGGTAGACAAAACATGAACTTAATCTCAGAAGGGACTGGACTTTTAAACATTGTTGAGACTATGAAAGACTTTGGCAATATGATATGGCCAAAGACTAAGTGGGTCAGTAGGTAGAATGTGGTGGTTTAAATAAGAGGTCCCCCATAGTCTAGGATTTGAATACTTGCTTGCCAGATGGTAGGATGGTATGGGGAGATTTAAGGGGTGTGTCTTTGCTAGAAGAAATATCTCACTGGAAGTGGGCTTTGAGGCTTCAAAAGCCTCCTACCATCCCGCTCACTCACTCTCTTTGTTTTCTGCCTGTGGTTCAAAATATGAACTCTTGGCTGTTCCTGCTGCCAGATCTAGTGCCTGCTGCCATGTTTCCCTATCTTGATTGCGATGAACTCTTAACCCTCTGGAACTGTGAGCCCCAAATAAACCTTCCTTTCTATAAATTGCCTCACTCATTTTTTATTTTTATTTTTATTTTTATTTATTTTTTGGTCACAGCAATAGGAAAGTAACTAATACAGAAATAATGGTTTCTCCAGGCAAACTCTGACCCTTTTTCTCTATGAATACCTTGCCTTCTTTAAAGAACAAAGAAAATTATTTTCTGTCAATGTAAAAACACAAAATAAAATCCCTAACTTTCTGTGTGCTTGGGAAACGATCTCTGACTTGAAGCAGAAAAAAAGTTCTTATTCAAATACTATTCAAAGAAGACATTGAACAACATCAACAAGAGACAATAAAATATGTAAATTGTACAGGTCATACCTCTAAGAATGAGGTAGTCCCAGAAACCAACCACTGTGTTTGTGTTTTAGGTGAATGGGCTTAATATATATGAATTCAATGTAACTGAATCATTATTCATGCTAATAAATATTTATTCAATTTATTTTTTGTTTGTTTGTTTGACACAAAGTCTCACTATATAGGCCTGGTTGACCTTGAGCTCACAGAGATCCACCTGTCCCTGCCTTCTTGAATGAGTGCTGAGATTAAAAGTTTATGCTACCACACCCAGCCCTGTTCAATTTGTTTGTATCTAACTGATTCTTCAGCAAGGTTTGTGGATCCTTGTCTGCTATATCTAGGGTCAAAACTTATAATAATAGTTACCATGAAGTTCACGAAAGCTATAGGTCAGAAAACCTAGCTTGATCAGACAGTGGGTAAGAAGGACTAAGGACTGTACTGGGGGGGGGGAGGTGAATAGTGAGCAAAATACAATGATACACATATATGAAAATGTCATAATGAAATCCATTATTTTCTACATCAACTTAAACAACTCTAACAATATAAAAAGGAAGAAAGAAATAGGTAAGCAAACAAGAATAAAGAGATTGAGGGATGGCAATGGCTTGGTCAGTAAAGTGGTGTTTTGCAAGCTCTAGAACCTATATTTAAAAAAAAAAAAGCCAGAAGTGATAGGGTGTGCTTGGAAACACAGTATTGGGAAGGCTGAGGATGCAGATACTGGTTGACTTCTAGGTCTTGGTGGTAGCATACTTGAAGAGCTCTAGGTCAGTAAAAAGACCTCTCCCTGCTCCTAAATGAAAGGCTGACATCACTTCAAGCATGACACTCAAGATTGTCTGCCTTTTGATGGTTAAAAAAAGTCTTACTATTTGAAGGCTGGGAGGATTTTGTGTGTGTGTGTGTGTGTGTGTGTGTGTGTGTGTGTGGAGGGGGAACTAGGAGAAGTAGAAGGAGGGGAAATTGTTATTGAAAACAATAAATAAATAAACATGCATATAAACAAACAAACAAATAAATAAATAAATATCAAAGAAACAAATGTGACCACATACTTGATTGCTCACTGACCATTTTGAAACTGAAAGATGCACTGTTCATTAATGGGCATAAATTGGAAAAATATTGAGCTATTTATTCACTCTCATGTCTGCAATACATGCAAATAATTCCACTTTTCTATTTTTTCCATGAGTTTTATTATACAATATAATCAATCAACTACAGAATAAATCAGATATTTACCATGACTTTGTATGTTCTGTTTCTAACCTTAATTTTAATCATGATGCTAAAACTTGACAGAACACTTAATATTTTTTAGAATTCTTTATTATTTTCCTCCCCTTGTAACTGATACAGTTATTGAAATTGCAACCTTAAATAATTATCAACAATTATTTAATTTAAGCTAAGATACTATAAATAAAAATATCCTGTGCAAGTGTTTTAACAGAATATTAGTTTTTATTATTAAAAGATATTTCTATGATTATTAATTGTCAATGTTTGACAAATACACTAAGGTGGAGTAATTGCCAGTCTATTGGGAGATTAGACAAAGAGCATTCAAAGCTCATGAGGCCACAGGACACAGTGGGAAATTTTCTTAGAACAAGTCCATGCTTAGAGTCCCTCATGTAAAATTTATAATGTTGGTGATCTGGTTTTAGTGGATTAAACTGTAACCTAGGAAGAAAATATTAATCACATTTTTGAATATTTGCTTTCATGGTTAAAGGGGATGAGACAAAATTTCTATGATACAGGGTGATTTTGATATTCACGTCTACTTTTGAGATGACCTTCCCAGATTTAAAAATACTGAGTTGTTACTTGATCTCACTCACCCCTTCAGGGATCAACTTCCTCACATGGCCCTACACACAGGTCTCCTGCCATAATGGCAGAGCTATTAAACAGGACTCATGGGGCTGCAAATAGTAAGTAAGCTAAAATGATCCTAACTCAAACCCTAGAATGTGATTTTCTAAAAGGGAGCCTGTTTAGTATCCTTCAGAGAAAGAGAGAGACTGGAGAAATGTAGTAGTGGTAGTATATCATCACCATCATCACTACTACTGCTACTTATAATACTGCTGCTCCTGATGCTACTACTGCAGGTATTGATTTATTCTCTTTCCTGCATGAAATCAGAGGTCAGAGAAAAACATGCAGGAGTTGGTTTTCTCCTTCCACTGTGTGGGTCTTGGAAATTGAACTCAGATCAGTAGGCGTAACAGCAAGTGCTTGTACCTGCTGAGCCATCTTGATGGCCCATCCTGCCTTCTACAGATGTATGACTTTGGAAAACTGACTCACCGTCTGTGATCCTGAATTTGACAGTCATAAAATGAGGAAAATCGATACCATTCCTACAGAGTTGTGTGAGGGAAATAAAAAAAATGGGCATGTAGTGCGACTTTAACAAATATTTGCTCTCCCAACTATGACTATTATTATAAAATGACTATTATTATTATAAAAAAGACTGACATAAAAACAATAGCCAAACTGTCAGAAGTGGGATGGAAAAGTAACAAGAAATGAAATACAGATTTACATAATGTGTTAGTTTAGTTACCATCTTCAAGTTGTGGGATAAGTTTTCTGAGGAATTTGGAAAAAAAAGGAAGACAATATCACACTATTTATTGTATATGACTTCCTTCCTGGATCACTCTGTTTCTTCTTTTTAAAAAGTTATCATATTGTTATTTTAAAACTTCATTTATGTATGTCTGTGAGTGGGTATATGCACATGAATGCAGTGCCCTTGGAGGCCAGAAATGGGTATCAGATTACCTAGTGCTACAGTTAGCAGAAGTTGTGACGTACTTGATGTGGGTGCTTGGAATCAAACTTAGGTCCTCTGGAAGAGCAGTGAGCCATCTCTCCACTCCATCACTCTACTTGTTAGTTAAACAACTATAGAAAACCATTTTTAAACTAAACTCTAAAAAGAGGAAATAGAACACAGAGCATAGGATGTTGAATGAGTTAACTGCCTTTGAGCTGGCCTCACATCTCAGACTAATGCCCCATGCAATATAATTGGTTAGGGGAGCTCAGCCCTGTATGCTACTATTTTTGAGTTGCAGGATCTTTGGCAAATTTCTTAACTTCCTTCATATCCATTCATAATCTTTCAAATTGCTGCTATAATGGCAGAAACCTGATTAAATTATGCTTCAAAATTAAATGAGAAAATGTATTTAAGGGATATAGTAAAATATCTGTCTCTAAGTGCTCAATAAATATTCTCTTCATCTTCCTTTAATATTAATCCTTTCAAGTAAAAAGAACAAATGGCCTCAGACTCGGAGAGATGCAATGTCTGACCTTAGAAAACAAGGTTCTGTGAAGATGTAGCACTGAGTCAGTTGAATGTTGCTGTAAAACTTAATATGCAAATCTTAGGTTCTAATTTTTGTCTTTGAATATTTATGCGGGAGTGAGTAAATGTAGATGACATGAAACAAGAAAAGGGACCTCATGAGGGGAAAGAGGAGGTGTTAAGGAATATAGGTGGGAAGGGTTCTGGAGTACATTTGATATGAAAGTGGAAATGGGAATACCTTGAGTAGAAGAGTTCAAGCGCAGATGATGTTGGGGAGGTGAGGGAGAAGTCAGGGTGAGAGGGAAGTCAACCAAATCTAATCAGGTATGGAAAACCAATAAGAGAACCTTCTACTTTTCATGCTAAAAGAGGTAAACAGAGTAAGAGTATGAATTGATTTAGAGTCACATGCAGGTTGTTTACTAAGAAAAGAATGAGATATCTTACTCTTATTCCATATGTTACAACGTGGAGATCAAGTATTAATACACAACACCAGATAGGCATCCAGTATTATTCCAGTTACATAAAGAGCATATGAAACTGTACACATATGTGCACATGTGTGATTGCTTCTGTTTGTGCTGAGATGCAACAAAGTATGAAAACTGTTTATTAATGAATGTGATTGGTGCTTACTTGTGATTTTTAAAAAAACACAGGTCTGTACATTTCCTAATTTTTTAAAATTTTGTACGTAGGATTATTATGTATGCTCATCGTGTGCATGCAGTACCTTTAGAGGCCAGAGGAGAGTGGCTGAGCCCCTGGAATTAGAGCTGCAGATCACTGTTAGTTGCCATGTGGGAGCTGGAGTGGAATTCAAGTCCTCTACAAAGGGAACAACTGCCCTTAAACACTGAGCAGTCTCTCTAGACCCCTGCTCTGTACTTTTAATACTCCACATGGATGAAAATTACTTAAAAACAACTTTTTCTTTTTGGAGACAGGGTCTTACTATGAAGCACTGACTGATCTGGGACTATGTAGACTAGGCTAGACTTGAGACCCTCCTGCCTCTGTCTCCCAAGTGTTGGAAGGGATTAAAGGCATACACTACCATACTCTGCTACCTCTGAAAAATTGAAATTTTTTTTACTCTCATAATATGAATAAATATAAATTTCAATGACATAGGAATCACAGTTTGAAATTCCAATTTCATATGATTAGCAGCAGCAGATCATTTGTTAAGATTTATTTCATTGAGAAATAACACATATAGATCTTTTGTTCCTATTGTAATGAAACTGAGTAACATTTCATGCAGTGAGGAAATTGCCAAGACTTTTGGACTAATATGTTCAATAGAAAAACATTTTATCTTTTTCGAGCCTGTGAACCATTGATCCAGCCATTACTTCCTGAGGAATTTACCTTGTAACATAGCAGGTTTTAGGAATTTCATATTTGAAAAAGATATACCTTAAACTTAAAAAAAGGGAAGAGGATGGGGGTTGAGGGGGCAGAGGGTGGAAGGGTGGGACTGGATGGGGGAGTAGGGAGGGGATTGTGATTGAGATGTAACTTGAAGAAATAAAAAATAAATTATTAAAAAATAATTTCATATTTGAAAGACTAGTATAATCACTGTGATTATGCATGTATTTTTGGAAATTGTATGTGATTTTTCCATAGGATGAATTCCCAAAAGTAAAACAAAACAAAAAAACCCAAAAACAAAACAAAACAAAAAACAAAGAACAACAACAGCAAAAAAAAACCCACCACAGCCAAGACATAAAATGTTACCAAATATAGACTTAAAATGTTCAATACCAGTTTGCAGTCCCATTCATTATGGGTGACATTTTTTCCCCATAGTACTCATACCCCAAGTGCATCCACTTTCCTTGTTCTAGAAGGACAATTTGAACAGAACAATGCATTGTGGGGCTTTCAGTTTAAAATGCAGTTGAAAGAGAAGAATGAAAGGATATGACAACTGAGGGTCAATGAAGCACAACTAAGGAAGTCATGAGTCATATTCTCTGGTGTGCTTTTGAAAGAAGAGGGAAAGACTTAAGGAGCCAACTGCATTGTGAGAAATGACAAACTTCAGTGCATAGGTACCATGGTCCCCAATTCTGGGCCTTGCTCTATGTCACACACTGGGATTATTGCCATAGCAATCTTACCACCCTTTACCCTTACAAAAGCTCTGAAGGGGCAGTTTTCAGTTCCATTCTATAGATGAGGAAACCAAGGCTCTGAAAAGTGAAGAACCTTGATTCATTGAAATTTGATGCCATCACTTTTAAGAAATATGCTGTGTCGGGCTGGAGAGATGGCTCAGCAGTTAAGAGCACTGGCTACTGTTCCAGAGATCCTGAGTTTAATTCCCAGCAACCACATGGTGGCTCATAACCATCCATAATGTGATCTGATGCCCTCTTCTGGTGTGCATGAAAACAGAGCACTCATATACATGAAATAAATACATAAATATTAAAAAAGAAATATGCTGTTTTAAGCACTACTAACAAAAGCAAATTTTTGCTACTATAATGGTAAGATAACAATGTCTGAGGTATTAATTTTTTTGATATCATGTCTTAGAATCTATGAAATATTCAATGTACAGAAGTTGGTAATAGCTTGCTCATAACATGAAAATATTGAGATTAGAGTCTATTTCTTTAAAATATGAAGCTCCGTGTCCTTACTCAAATACAAAAGTGTAATATTAAGTCATTTCTTGTACTGTGGTGTGGTAGAGTAGAAAAATAATGTTTTCTGAAAACTAGAATGTAACCGAACTTTTAAATTATTATTTAACACTTATTTATTTATGACTAAATTCACTTGTAACAAACACCAACAATTTCTTAACTATTAATCCTATAAATTCCTACAACCCCTTTAACCTATCCACTAAACCTATTGATAATTATAACAACTACTTTCATAA
>CAJQZJ010029332.1:271956-299317 GCA_907164525.1 Lophiomys imhausi | reverse complement strand
TTTTCCCATGTGCCTTATGATTATCTTTAGCAGGCTGTGTATCAGAGTGAACATTTTCAGGAATGCTTTTAGTGCTGTAACCTCAAGAAAAAATGATCTTTTACCTAACTTTAGAAACAACCTCTAGCTGGTGCTGACACATCTCTTCTGTTTTCGGTTTCTGTAATAAATACTTCATTTATTTTTGTGAACGGCTCGAAATTGTGCCAGACTCCGCATAGTCAACTATGTCGTACATCATCATTGTCTTAGGAATGCTTTCAAAAGTTAATCTCCACCAGTGGTTATTCCTGCCACTAGAGGATGCAGGGCTCTCATCCATCAGACTGCAGTACTACGTGGACAAAATGCAGAATGATCAGTTATTGGTGTTCATCCTCCAAAGTCTATCAACATCTCCCTCCTATGGCTCTCATTACAGCTAGATGTTTCTGTTATCTATGTTCATTTTACCTCCCTCACTGGAAAGGCAGGACCTCTGCCATGCAATTTCAGTTCACACACCACCACACCCACTAAATGCTTATGTAATGCACAAACATTGGCACATAGAATTGGCTATCATAGAATGTGAGTTAATCCCTGGTGCTCACTGGAGAATTGCATTATCCTTATTTGTAAAATTTGTAGGAATCTTACTTTTTTTTTTACAATTTAAAATACCAAGCGAGCAATTTAAACACAAATTAGATATTCAATTTAACATTGTAAATGTGTGTTTGAGAGATAGGAATAGGGGATGAGGTGCTGCAGTGGTAGGAATGAGGACTTTAGAGTCCACAACATACTCTCAAACTGTCGTGTGCACTCACTTTCATGTGCATTCGAAAGTACACATGCACACAAACATAGACACATACCTCATTCTGTCAGGCAGAAATGGCAGTCACCTCCATTTTGTTGAGTAGTACCAGTCTCTCAACAAGAGACAGCCAATTCCAGTTCTCACAATGTAACAGCAGGCCTTTGCATAAAGCACAGACTCCACAGCTAGATCTTCAATTCATAGCCCACTACATTAGTGAGAAGTGTGCCACCATATTTAGTGACAAACCATGTCCTGTCTCTAAAAATTTGTCAGGGTTTGGTCACTGTGAATCCATTAACGAGCTCACATATAGACAGCAAATATGTAGTTGTGTGGCTTCTTTGTCTCACAATGATAAACATTTCCCAAAAATTGACAATCCAAAGAGGGAATCAGGGGCTGGAGAGATAGCTGACTGGCTACGGGTACACACTGCTCTTATAGAGGACCTGGGTTAGCATCCCAGCACTTACATCCATTGGCTCACAACCACATGTAACCCCAGCTCCAGAGGATCAGATGTCATCTTCTGGCCTCCTTGGACACCTGCATGCATGTGTAGCTAATCTTGCCCCATACACATGATTAAAAATAAGTCCTTTTTTAAAAAAAGACAAACTTGGCCAGCAAATAAACCAAATGTGGTATTGCTGGGAGTGAAATTGGAATCCAGTGTAAAACGAGTTGTAGAAGAAACTTGTGGCTGTGAAAGGCTGCCTCTGTTTAAGAAACTGGAAATGTGGTATAGCTATAGGGACTTGGTGAAGGTGAAGTTACCAGCATAAGTGGCTGTGACAAGAAGAATGAAGTGACAGTGGTAGGAAAATCTTCGTTTTATGAGAAATATAACATATTTTGCAACATATAAAACGTGAAGGTTAAAATGTCAGTAACCGATTCAACCTTAGGAAAATGACAACTGACACAAACATGGCAAAGACAGCTGGTTCCTATTGTAATTTACAGAAGAAGAATACGAATGTTCTTCCAAGTGCTCTTCTGGTAGGGGGTGGACTGAAGGCGGAACTTAGGGCCTTGTGCATGCTAGGCTGGTGCTCTACCCCTCAGCCTTTAATTTAAAAAAAAAATTGATACAGTCTTTCTAAGTTACCTAGGTTGGCCTTGCACTTATTCTGTAAATGCAAGCTTTGAACTTGTGATCCTTCTGTATCAGCTTCCTAAACATCTAGGATTATAGGTCTGAGCCACACAAGAAGTTTCCTATCATTCTTGATTCTTCTATTTCCCCATGGATTTTCTTTGTTTGGACTATAGTAGGGGTCAAACTCAAGGCACTGTAACATCGAGCTACACTCCCAATCTGCTATACTTAACAGCTTTATTGAGATTCATGTATCATATACTTCACCTGTTTAAAATGTCTAACTGTTTTTAGTGTCTTCATGGCTGATTAGTTTTTTACAAATAAAACTTTCACTCTCAGCTTTTCTAAATGTTTTAAATGATACTGTACTAAATGTTTTGAGTCATTTCTATTACACAAGAGCTTTTAATGTTTGCTTTAATTTTGGTTTAGAGACTGGATCTTGCTATGTAACTTAGGGCTGCTTTGGAGCTCACTATGTAACTGAGGCTGGCCTCAAACTTGAAATTGTCCTTGCCTCAGCTTCCTGAGTGGTGTGTTTACAATCAAGCACCAGCACATCTGGCTCTTTTAAATGTGCCAACCAATTTTGGATTATTTAGTTTGCTTTGTATGGGGCTGGGGACATAGTTAGGGGTAGAGTGCTTGCCTATCATACAACGGACCCTGGGTTCAAGCTCCAGTGCTGAAAAAGCAAACCAGGTCCAGACACATTAGAAAACGTACAGCAAGGGGTGGTGGCACAAACCAATGTGATGAATGAAGGATTAGGAGTTCAAGGTTATCCTTTGACTCTGTAATCAGTTTGCGGTCAGCCTGGGCTACATGAGATTTTGTCTTGAAACAACAAAAAAAAAAAAATGGGAAACATGCTATGTAGAGTTTCAGCTCATATCATCAGTTCTTTCAGCCGGACACCGTCATGTGAGTGAGAATGCCTGTCTACTTCACTTCCCAGAAGTGGAGCAGTACAGTCAGTAAACATCCAGGCCTGTCAATGGACTGCCCTACCACTCATTTGCTGAGTTTTTTGACCTCGTTAAAGCTTCTTCCCCTCCTCCTCTATAAAGTGGGTTTCAGGATTTACAAACTTAAAGATGAAAGGAAATATTACACCTTTATATCTAAATGATCTTTAAAAATGCCATTCACTTCCAAAAACAATCTTCTCTCTCTTTTCCAGGGTAAATAGTAGTAGGGGCCTCCTCTCTATGACCCTAATCTTTGACATATTTACCACCTATGAGTTTGTGACTCTGGTCCTTAGCAGAGATAGTTGGCATCCCCAGCTTTATTTATTTTCTGATCTAATTCCCTAGTCTCACAGGCTAAGCCTCTAAGAGAAAGAAAACATAATCAAGAGTCTCCAAGGCTCTGCATTAACTTCCTATTTCAAAGAGAGGCACCCAAATGAAGAAGCTGGGGCCACATATATTTTATTATATTAGGAATCAGAATATTGGCAATTTTGATTTATTCATTGACTGCCTCTGTTGATTTTAAGGAAGAAATAGAAGGGAGTGTTACAGAAGCATTTACTACTACTACTACTACTACTACTACTACTACTACTACTACTGCTACTACTACTATTCGGGTATGGAGCTTAAGTGCCCCAGTTCAGCACTGCTCTGTCCAGCTATGCAAACTAGAAATTTAGGAGTCATGCCAGACACACTCCTTCAGCTTCTCTCCCTGTCTGTCACCTGGGCCTTACTCTCTTTCTTACATCTGTAGACATACAGCCTTAAATCAAGTGACCACCATCCATTTTTCCTGCTATATCAAGAGCCTTTGAACAGAATTCTCATTGCTTTCTAATTCTTTTTGCATCCCGAGACCAGAAGTAGCTCTTCACTTATTAGTTTAAAAAATACATTTTTGTTCATTTTGTGTGTGTGTGTGTGTGTGTGTGTGTGTGTGTGTGTGTGTGTGCGCGCGCGCGCGCGCGTACACATGAGGAAAACACTTGTGTGAAGTCAAAAGACATCTTTATGGAATTTGTTTTCTCCCCTTCTACTATGTGGGTCCTGGGGATCAGACTCAGGATTCCATGCTTGGTATCAAGCACTTTTACCTTCTAGGCCCTCTTGCCAGTCTCAAATTACTAAGTTTTCCTTTCTTTCTTTTTAAAAATATTTTAATTTTTATTCTCTCTCCCTCTCCACTGTCCCCATCCCCATGTGTGTGTATGAGCACACACATGTACCCTCACAGGCCAGAAGAGGGCATTGGATCCTCTGAGCCTAATATTACAAGTGGTTGTGAACTGCTTGATGTGGGTGCTGAGAAGTGAACTCAGGTCTTCTGGAAGCACAGCAAACATTCATAATATTTGGGTCATGTCTCTAGCCCCCATATGTTAAATTTTAGGTGGTGTGTATTTTACCACAATTTTTTAAAAAGTATGATTCTTTGTTGTTGGAGGATAGGGCTAGGAAAACTTTTTTGATTTTCTAGCATCTCTATATAAATTCCTTACTTGCATATAATCTTGCACTGTGACAACATCCATACGATCGGTCACTTTGAACTTCTGGAAAAAATGCTCATCTTCCATAATTTGATGATAAAATTTCCTTTCCCCCATTATCTTATAAGCATCAACCACTCCCTATAAAGAAATTAGATTTTCAAAAGAATATATTTTTAATCATTGGCACATATATTATATCTTTTCTGACAAATGCAGCAAAATTTGTTCCTGTCTTTTATGGTCTTGCTATTAACAGAAAGGCTACATTTTAAAAAAGGAAATCATACAGCTGAGTTTTTTTGAGGGGGTAAGAATTAAAATAAGGACTCATTTTGTAGCCTAGGTTGCCCAGGAACTTAGTGGTAAGTCTCCCGCCTCAGCTCCTAAAATCTGGGGTACAGGTATGAGCCACCATGTCCAGCTATATGGGCATTTGTTTTGAGACAGGGTTTCATATATCCCAGACTGGCCCTGAACTTACTGTGTAGTTAAAGTTGAGCTTAAATTGTTTATCTTCTTGCCTCTACCTCCTAAGTACTGGGATTATAGGCATGGATCTCTATGTCTGTCTTATATAGGGATTTCTAGACCATTTGATATTTGTGCTCATAGCCATTGATGCATAGTTTAAAAATCTAACTACAGGTATAGCTGAGTCTACAGTCCTCAAGGGACCATAAGTTTTTATATTTTTTAAAGTTTTTAATTTTGGGCTGGAGAGATGGTTCAGCCAATTAGGAACATTTGTTGCTCTTCCAGAGAACTCACATGGCAGCTCACAACCCTCTGTTACTCCAGTCCCAGAGGAATCTGATGCCCTCTTCTTGTCTCTGTGGGCACTACATACATGCGGTGCACAGACACACATGCAGGCAATACACCAGTACAGCATAAAACATAAATTAAAAAGATTTTATTTTTATATTTGATTACGTGTACATGTATGTGAATTTGTGCATGTGAAAACCATGCTAAAGGAGGCAAGAAAAGGGCATCAGATCTCCTGGAGTTGGGGTTATAGTCAATTTTAGGCTGCCTGATGTAGGTTCTGGGAACTGAACTAGTATTCACCATGGGAACAATATATGCTCTTAACTACTAAGCTTTCTCTGTAGCCTGGACCATAGTTTTTTTTTTTTTTTAATTTAAAAAATATTTATTTCTATTGTATATGCATTGGTGTTTTGCCTGCACATACATCTGTGTGGTGGTGTCAGGTCCCCTAGAATTGGACAGTTATGAGCTGCCATGTGGGTGCTGGGAATTGAACCTGGGTCCTCTGGAAGAGCAATCCGTGCTCTCAAGTGCTGAGCTATCTCTCCCGTCCCAAGATTTTTTAAAAAAAAATATTCTTTTCATTTAAATGAAAACAAAAGAACAGCATAATCACATTTGTGCTGTCAGTGAAAAGAAAACTAACCTGGTGATTAAAGAGGGTGCCCTAGGAACTAGAATAAAATGTGTTTCTGGAACTGACACTCCTTTCTGTTCGCTAACTCATTGCTTCCAAGTGGAAATGTGGATGTGTCAAGTTGCTTACACCCCCTTTTCCTTTAGAGTTCATTCTCAGTAGCCAAAGAAAAGCAAATAAAAGATTTTTCCTACTTTCTAAAATGTCAAGTTTACATTCAAAGAAAGTGCCTGAGAGACCAATGAGAGAAAAATCACAGAAAACAAAGGCTCAAAGTCTGTCTGTGTTCTAGCCACACTGAATGCTCGAACGTATTTTATCTTTCTGATACTAGTTTTACATACTGGGAGAGACTTAAGCACTCCCATGCTACCGTAAGTTTGTGCTGAATCTTCTAACACTATAATATGGATCCATGCTTCTGGCCACAAAGGGTCTTCTTATGTGGAGGGAGGCTGGCAAAGAAGAAAATTCAAATTTCTTTCTATTCCAGATCAAAATTTTCCTCTCTGTACCTCAGAATGTACTATTTGTGAAGGTATGGAAACTGTGCTAACACTGAGGAGGCCATAATAAATTCCTCAGGAGGGATAAAATCCCAGAGCTTGTGATTTTTTAAATTTATTTAAAACACAGCACAGTAGCTTGTCTTCACATATTTTCTTTTCTAATTCTTATTTTCATTATCCAGAATAGTCCTTTTTAATTTTGTTTTGAATTCCAAAGCTTTGGTGCTGTATATGAAAAATGAAATGGGAAGAAAATATTTCAGTGGTCATATTTTATTTTTAATAGACCGAAGTGAACAGTTTAATGAAAATATGAGCTTTCCCAAGGATGGGTTATTTTTGCTTTTCATTTCACCAATTTCTTTGAACATTATGCACATGAAGAAAAGACAACATTGGTACATCTCTCTATTATACTTTAGTACAATGTCCTGTGGGTTTTTTAAAAATAGCTCAACCACACTAAAGGTAAAAACAAATCATTGCACAGTGAACAAGTATGGAGCTATGTAGTTTCTGCTTTAGGGATTTCTTTAGGAATAATTATATTTTACCTTAGCTCAGATTACCTAGAAAAGTATTTATTACCAGTTTTTCCCTTCCAATGCCCCACTCCGCCACTGATCTGTCCAAGACCTAGTTTTCCTATTCATATATTGCCTCAGATGTACTGGGTCCACTCTAGTCTTGTGGCCAAAGAAAACCATGCCTAGAGGCACAGGACGAGTTCTCTGCTTACTTGTGAGGAGACGTATTAGTAAATTTTCTATTGCTGTGAAAAATACTATGACCAAAAGCAACTTAGGGAAGTTTATTTTGGCTTACAGCTCCAGCAGGTGAGTCCATAATAGAAGGGGAGACATGGCAGCAGGTGACCATAGCAGGACAGAAGTTAAGAGATCACATCTTCATTATAGCAACCTCCAATGAGGGACAAAGTGTTCAAATCTGTAAGCTTATTGGGAACATTTTCATTTAAACAAACACAGAGGTGTCTGGAAAAAAAAAAGTGCTGCCCAACAGTGGAGATGTTCTTTGTCAGACATCTGCCACACATAATCAGTTGCTCATTCTTGCTGGAAATTCCCACTTATGGAGGTAATGAGAAGTGGTACCCTTTTTGTTTGGTTTGCAATCATTCATTATATGCAGATGCAGAATGAATAAAAGCTCAGTAACTGCCGGGATCACTGCAGCCTTGCAATGTACCCAGTGTGGTAGAAACATAAGCATTCAAATCTCAGTAATGTGTCTCCAAGCCTCTTCAAATTCTAGGTTTTTCACCAAGTGGAAACAGTATGTCTCATCATAGTGAACAGAGGAATGAGTATGTGAGGGAACAGGCACAGTATCATCCCTGACCTCAGGAGTGGTTAAGAACATGGACTTTGGTCTCAGCAACTTGACTCACTAGTTGTAAACTTTTAAGCAAATTACTTGGTCTTTTTCTAATGCGTGATTTTATTTATTTTTTCATTATTAGGTATTATGGCATTTTTATACATATATGTATGTATGTGTATATATATATCCTTCTATTCCCAATGATCTTCTTCCACTTCCCCATTAGTTTCCTTTTAACTTTCATATTCATTTCTTAGCAGTGAAGATAAGTTAACAAAACATACAGAATAGTTTTATGGGAATTAAGTGAAATATTGCACATTTGAGATTACAGACAGTTGGTAGAAACTGTTTGAGTAGGGCCAGAGGAGCAGGGGCTATAGCTCAGTTGGTAAGATGCCTGCTGCATAAGCGTGAGGAGTCAAGTTCTGATCACCAGTACCCATGTAAGAACCAGGCATTGGGACACATATCTGAAACCCCAGTGCTGTGAGACAGAGATGGGGAGATTCCTGAATCTCACTGGCTAACCAAATTAGCTAGATTGCTGAGCCCCAGGTTCAATGACAGATCCTGTCTCAAAACTCAATATGGAAAATACATAAGGGCATTCAGTCTCCAGTCTTTGTATTCCTCCATCCCAAAGACATCAATATTGCAGGACTAACAATATTGCAAGGTTGGCAGAGTGCTTGCCTAGCATTCATGAAGCCCTGGGTTTGCTCCTCAGAACTTACTGCAAAAACCAGATACAGTGATGTACACCTGTAGCAATAGCATAGGGAAGTAGAAGCAGGAGAATCAGAAGTTCAAGACCAGCTGCATAATGAGTTCAAGGCCAGCCTAGTATATATTAGACTTGAGACAGAGAGAGGGAAACAGGAGAGAGAGAGAATTAATAAGAATAATCAAGTGTGGCTATTGTTAATGTTTTTCTTATATGAACGAAGTTTAAAAGGATAAGGATTTTTCAATATAAAATAACAGTTGCTGGACGTTAAATTAAGGGTTGTCAGTTGCACCCACAGGATCCTTTTGCAGCCTGTAAGTGTAATAACTGGGTTTTCACACTATTATGTGAGATGTGCCTCCTTTAAACATCATTATCATGTAGGCACATTACTGTCTGACATGAAAAAAAAAAAAAAAGATTTCAGTTACCTAGTGGTGTTCCAGGCCATGGAATAGGAGGTGTTTTTTAGGAAAGTCCTTATAAACGAAATGGTGTCAAGGATCACCTGAGGGGCTTATTGAAATGTAGATGCAGGGTCAGGGGATCTGAAGTAGGACCAGGGCTTCTGCTTTTCTTTTTTAAAAAAGATTTATTTTTATTCTTTAATTGTGTGTATGTGTGCACATGCATGCAAGTGCCCAAGATAATGATATTTAAAGGATGTCAGAGAGGAGACAAGATCCCTTGAAGCTGGAGTTTCAGGTGGTTGTGAGGCACCTGATAGGGTGCTGAGAACTAAGCTTGGACCCTCTGCAAGAATAGTGTACACTTTTGATTGCTCAACCATCTCTCCAGTCTCTAGGTTCTGTATATTTTAAAGGTCCAGTGGACACCAGGGCCTAGGGCTACAGATGCTTTGGGTAGCAAGGCTTTAGTAAATCCTCTGGTGTACCAACAGTCATGACAACTCTCTTGTAAATTATCAATGCAAGAAAATAATAGATCGTCAAAGTGGGAAGTGAAATGAGAACACACACACACACACACACACATACACATACACCACATACACACATACCACACACCACACATACACACCACACACACACACACATACCACACACACACGACACAAACACATCACACACACACCACACACAGCACATACACACACACCACACACACACCACATCACACATACACCACACACACACACACACACACACACACACACACACACACACACCATTATTTTATTGTACTAAAACAATGGCTCTCAACTTGTGGGTCACAACCCCTTTGAGGGTTGAATGACAACTTTCACAGAGGTTGCCCAAGATCACCTAAACAATACAATTTGTTAGCAAAATTACAGTTTTGAAGTAGCAACAAAAATAATTTTATGGTTGGGGGTTACCACAACATGAGGAACTATTAAAGGGTCGCAGCATGAGGAAGGTTGAGAACCACCATTCTAGAACCATTTGACCTGCCTTGGCACCTTTGGAGAAAATACTGATTATATACAGATATGGTCCTATTTTTTCCTGGTGAACTCTATGTCTGTCTTTATGCCACCATTGTAATGTCTTAATTAGTGTAGTTTTAGAAGTCTTGAAATCGGGTAGTATAAACTGCCTAACTTTCTTTTTTTCCTCCCCTTTTCACTTGCTTTTGTTTTGTTGTTTGTTTTTGTGAATATATGAGAAATATCGCTGAATGATAGGGAAATGCAACAAAAAAAAGGAAATATGGAGAGGAATGGAATGATTGAGCAAAAATATGTTAAATTCCTCCTTCTTTATAAATGAAATTAGAGGGGCTGGAGAGATGGCTAAGCAGTTATGAGCACTAGCTTTTCCTCCAGAGGACCTGGGTTCAATTCCCATCACCAACTTGGCAGCTCACAATTGTCTGCAACTCCAGTTCCTCAGGCACCAGGCATGCATGTGGTGTACAGACATGCAGGCAAAAACATCCATACAGATAAAAATAATAAAAAATACTTTCAAAGATACGTGAACTTAGACTAAATATCTGAACAAACTAAAACTTACCCACTTATGTAAAGAAACAGTTAAGAGCAGTTCAGAGCACTGATTTCTCTTACAGAGCATATAGGCTTGATTCCCAGTGCTCACACAGTGGCTTACAACCACTTCTAATTCCACTTCCAGGGTGTGAACACCCTCCTATCTTTCTCCAGCACCAGACACATATGTGGTGTATAGACACACATGCAGATAAAACACCCATACGCATAACAGAACACATAAATGGACTCAGGGCGAGGGATGTAACTTAGCTGGTACAGTGCTTACCTAGTATACATGAAACTGTACATTTGATGCCCAGCACTGCATAAATTGGGTGTGTCAGCACCTTGTAATCCTAGCACTCTGGCAGTGGAGGCAGGGCAATCAGAAGTTCAAGAAGTAAAAGTAGATCTAGAAAAACTCATCCTGAGTGAGCTAACCCAGACCCACATGCACATGGCATCTATTCACTTATAACTGGATTTTAGCTATATACTACAGGATAACTATCCTACAACCAACAGACCAAAAGGATCAGGAACATAGACTTTGCCACCTGTTAGTGGGATACTTTGCCCTAGGGGTGCTACCATGTAGGCCTCCAGTGCAAGAGGAAGCTCTTAGCCCTCATATGACTGATGAACTGAGGGGGGCTGAGATGTGGGGGCACCCCACACTGGAGGAGTAGGATAGGTGGGAGGGTAGGACTGAGAAGGGTGGAGGGAGGGGATTGGGATGGAGAAGTAACAAATAAACATATTTAAAAAATAATAAGTAGAGCTGGGTGTGGTGGCGCATGCATTTAATTCCAGCACTGGGAGGCAGAGGCAGGCAGATCTCTGTGAGTTCGAGGCCAGCCTGGTCTACAAAGTGAGTCCAGAACAGTAAGGAATGTTTCACACAGAGAAACCCTGTCTCAAAAAACAAAACAAAACAAAAAGAATAAATGAGGTGTAGTGAGGAGTGCCTTTAATTTCAGAATTCTAGGGGCAGAGGCAGGCAATCTCTGGGAGTTCCAGGCCAGCCTGGTCTACATAGTGAGTTCCAGGACAGCCAGGGCTACACAGAGAAACCCTGTCTAGAATGAACGAATGAATGAACGAACAAATGAACGAATGAATGGCCAAAACAACAAAAAAAAGAAATAAGTAAACAGAAAATTTGGATCAGTTTGCTAAAGAAACTTTTATTCAAACAACAAAAATATAAACTTAAAATGAGAAAAATGCTACCATTGCAAGTTTTCTTGTAACTATAATTTACATACTCGTCAAGTTTGCTTTGAGAAGGAACCAAAGGGACATGGGGAGTCCAAACTGTTCTCTTTAAGTAGAGTATGCTCTGTTCATTAAAAAACAAAAACAAAAACAAAAAAACATTCTAGTGTTCACTTGAAAACTCAGGCTGAGTAGTGTGTATCTTAATAATAAGAACAAACACAATTATAAAATATCATTTAACAGAGAAAACGAAGGTAACATAATAGACTATTAGGGCTGACCACTTCACGAGAGTGGTGGCTGCAGCACGCCAGTGAAAGGCCTAACACTAAAGTTTGTTTTTTCTTTGGCATGGTTTATAGAACTTTGTTAACACGAAAATGCATTTTTAGAATATATTTACAAGTCATTAAAGAAGAACATCTGTAAGTGCAAAAGATCTTTCTTTATGATGGGTTTTCACTCACAAGAGCTCCCCTCTGAGGTCCGGATGAAGATATAAGTCTTAGAGAGCACTCAGACTTTCCACTAATATAGATATCTGGATGCCAAACAGAATAATTCCCGTGTTCTACTTATGTGTGAACAAACACATGCATATGACAACTTAAGTTCTTCCAGACTTCACCTGAGCTCCATTTGAAGTACAGTTTATGTCATCTAATGGTAAGAGTCTGTGTCTGTTCTATTGATAGTGTCCTGCCAGTTTCCTATGCTTCACTGTCCCAAAGACCCGAATCAACTGGCTCAGTCAGCTTCCTCTGCTTTCCTCTCCTCCATACAACAAGTCTCTCTGAGGCTGGAGACAAGAGTCTCTCTTTTCATGTGATCTTGTTCTCATTTACTCTCCTCAGTGGAGGAGGTTGGAAGGTTGTTTATGAAGATATGCAGTGGGGCCCACGGTTATGGTCCCCCAGACTGCTTCACAGAGGGTGAGATCTTCTCAGAAGATATTTTCTTCTTAGGACGATGGGATGGCGAAGCCACCAGGACCTTGGAGCTCCAATAGTCATTATTCAATCTAGTGAAGACCATTCGGAAGGGCTGGACTGGAACGTGGCTGGACGATGGATGATGGGACTCAGCATGAGGCTCGGTGAGATTCAGGAGATTTCTTCCGTATGAAACCTGTTGTTCAACACTGGTCTCTTGAGGTAATCCTTTTGATTCAACTCTACTGGTACTAGAACATGGCTCAGCATGGACAGCCTCCAACATAGGCTTTTCAGTATGCTTCTGGGGTATTTTGTAGGGGCTTAGTTGCAAATTCTTTGGAGGATTTTCGATGATCTTGATGTGGACCTTGAAATTTGTCTTACTGGTTACATTAAAGCTGGATCCAGCATTCTGGTAATCTGTATGTGCTGTGAGATGCAGGTGGGAGCGTTTGTCTTCATCAGAACACATTTCCTGCACTTTGAAGGCAGCCTGGGGAACTTGATGGAAGCAATACTCTGTGCTTCGGTCTATTGGCTTTTCACTTGAAGTCGGGGTCTCATCACTGTGCCCAAATGCTGTTTCTGGCATGCTAGGGGCATCTAAGGTCTGGCATTTATCTTCAAGAGGTGAGATAATATTAGAGTCTTCTGTGGAAGGTGCTGTATGGCACTCAGGTTGCCCACCAGATTTCATCTCTGGTGACAGTTTAGTTTCAGTGTGGTTCGAGGATACTTTCCTGTTCATACAGACAAACTTTCGTCTGCTCGAACGTTGCAGATAGTCACCAGCATGTGTCATATCCTTCCAACTGGGTGGCCTCTTCTGTGAGGGTTTCTTGGGAAATTTGAGCAGAAGAGCCTTCTTCTGCTTCTCTAGTTTTTCTCTCTTTTCTTTCTCTTCCTCTGTCTCATTCACTGGGTCAGGGTTCTGGGGTTTCTCTGGCTTCTGTGGGTCTCTGTTCTCCTTTTCCTTTTTTACACAGAAGGATAATGGTGCCTTGGCCCCATCCCAACACTTCATAGGGCACTTCTTCCTTCTCATAGTGTGTCCAAAGGCCCCACAGTCTTTGCATTTAATCTTGGGATTCTCTTCTAGTGTCTGAAGTCTCTTCCCTGCTGGTTTTTTCTGCTTCTGTAAATTCTTATCTCCCATGTTTTTGTCAGGTGAAGTCTCTGTTTAAGGATCTACCGCTTGGTCTATCACTTTAGGGTTTTGTCAGGTCTCCTCAGATGTTGAGGGATTTCTCAAGACCCAGCTGTCTTCCTCCTGTCTGTTAGTAGGTTCTTAGGCAGGTGGATGATGGAGTCACAGCAAAACATGTGATGAAGTTTTCAGGATGCTGGAAGAAAGGGAAATCACATTTTCTTTTTTATATCACTGGGCTATTTCCTCCCCCTCTAACAGTTACTTCATAAATAAACAAAAAATTAATGAAGTTATTATGCAACATCCTAATGAGTTTTAATGTATAAACAGTGTTTTCTAGTGACCTCTTCCTTCTGGGGTTCTCATTTTCTTAAAGCCTAAGCACATCAGGGACAGTGGAATTGACCCAGAAGAATTTCATTTTCTGGGAGAGTCTGATTATATAATCTTAGAATAGAAACAATAGAAGATCTTTTATAGAATCAACCTCTGCTTACTCTGAGGGTAAACATGATATGAATTTGTCCCTCAAAAGTAAGATGAAAATATGCTTCTAAAGCCAGGCATGGTGGCACACACCTTTAATCCCAGCACTCAGGAGGCAGAAGCAGGTGGATCCTGAGTTTGAGGCCAGCCTGGTCTAAAGATCAAGTTCCAGGACAGCTAGGACTACACAGAGAAACTGTTTCAATAAACCAATATCTATTTCTCCATCTGATTCCAATTTTTATAATAGATAAATATTAATGTTTTTAAACACAATACCATTGCATAATGAGAACTTTTAGTCCATTTGCTGCATTTGGGAAATGGAGTTGAGTTTTCCCTGGTCCTGCTGGAAAAAGAGAAAGCAAAGCAGTCCATGTCACTTTTCTAACAATCTTCAGGGACTCAGTGCTGCACTTGCAGGATCAAGCTACTAGTTGGCAGGCTGAGCAGTCTTCTTCCTAGAACACACTCATGATTTCAGACATGCTATGCTTTTTGTGTAACATACTTCTCACAGGTTTTCTTTTTTCTCCTTTGCATTGCTTGGGTTTAATGTACAGCATAGCATATAGTAAGCAAATTTTCTACCACACAGTTACACTACTAGCCTAGAATAATACCTCTATTAGTGGCTAAAAATAACTATATCCACCTTTTAAATTTTATTATAATCAGGGAAAGGGCTAAAGGATAAAACCTCTGCTGTAGATCTTTGTTGTTAAAAGTAGAGGCAGTAATTTAACCCAGGTAATTCCTATGCTATAGACACAATTATGGTGATAATTCCTGAAATGAAGATATCATGAGCACTCCTATCAATAAGAACCATTTTGAAAGTTCTCTTCCTCCTGCCAACTCTTCTTTCTTTCAGAAGGGTTGTACTATGCAGCTTAGGCTGGCCTTAAGTAATGAAGCTCCCTGCCACAGTAGGGGTTACAGAGTTGTGCCACCTTGCTCAACTGAAAAGTTCATTTTCAGTCCCATAATCTTTTTCTAGGTAAACTACAGAATTTTCTAAAGGAAACACAAAAATTCCATTAAAACAAATAAAATTGCACTGCAGAATTTAAATTTTAATGCAAAGAAATGTGATAGATATATTTTTTCTGGAGCATCATGTAAGTAATACATGCCAAATTTATTTTAGTGGAGTCACTTTGAAACAGAGTGCTAAGAAAAATTTACCTGCTTGGTGGCCTGATTAATGGCAAAATAGTGCAGCCTGTATACTTGGAATGCAATTTAGATATCACATACATGCTAAGGAGCAATATTAATATAAAACATACATCATGAAACATCACCTTACTTGACGGCTTTAGTAAATCTTTCCCACTGAAATACTTGTAACCACAGCCATCATTTTTTAAAAAAAATTTTGAACACGATGAAAGGTGGAAATGTTTCACCACCAAATCTGAAATAAAGATTAAAAAAATTAGTGTTGTGTTAGCGACTGTGGGACCCACTGCAGATTCCTCATGTACTTTAACACAGTTCATATACTTTTTCAGATACAGGGCATACAAAGAACACATAAAGTTCTAGTGAAGAAATGGATCCAAAGGTGAAAGTCACACCTATTCCATACACACTGGGGGTGAAACTTCATGGCAACTTATAGCCAGAGTCATGTCTAGGCTTTGTACATAACAAATGTAAATAGGGAAGACATTTACTTTTTAATTTTTCCTGAGAAATAATCAGGATTTAAAAAAATATTTCTATTATTTTTCTTGTGAAATAATTAGCATAGTCACATTACCTGAATCTGACTTTACACTTCATGCTAGGATCTTTCATAAGTTCAGCCTCTACAGGGTTTACTTCCTTCAGTAGTTCATGTGCCACATAATATGCCTGAAATAAATGATGGCACAGTAAACAAAAAGTGGTACCATGCTCAGATGTCATTTACTGATTACAAGAATGGAAGCAGAGTGAAATGAACACTACAACGGCATCAGGGTTCTGAAGACATGGATTTCTATTCTTGACTCCTCCATTTATCATCTATGCAGACTTGAGTCTGTTATTTCAACTTGTGGGTCTCTGAATTTGAGTATCCATCCCTTTTGAGATCATAGGCATTGTTCTTTCCCTATGACAATACTTTCCCACAATCCATTGCATTTATCTATTCTGTGCCTCCAACTTGATTATAAGCACCATGAAGGTAGAGACAGCATCTTTCTTCTTTATTATATCCATAGCATCTGATACAGTACCTGAAACATACAAGAAACTTAACAAGTGTTTATTGTTGAATGAATCATGGCAATGTGGGGATAATAATGGTATTAAGTGACTAGTTTTTTTTTTTTCAAGACAGGGTTTCTCTGTGTATCCCTAGCTATCCTGGAACTCTGAGACGAGCAGAGTTTATTTACCTTGTAATGTGGTGATATTACATATATATATATAAAATATAGTATATAATCCTAAGAACAACCCAGTTAGAATATTATCACTCTTGTTTTATAAATGAGGAAGCTAGGTATCAACCTTAGATCTGTTTGACTCTAAAATTTCCATTGGTTTTCTTAAATGACACTATTCAATTTTATGCCTGTGATAATTCCATAAAATGTACAATGATGGGGTTTTTTTTTGGCTTTTCGAGACAGGGTTTCTCTGTGTAGCCCTGGCTGTCCTGGACTCGCTTTGTAGACCAGGCTGGCCTCGAACTCACAGAGATCCGCCTGCCTCTGCCTCCCGAGTGCTGGGATTAAAGGATTTTAATAAGATAAAGTATTATTAATGTGAAGTATTAATTTGAAGCATTGGAATAAATATGTAAAAGTAATGGATTAACTTCATTTATTTACTAAGAGTCTAAAATTATAAGGAAAGCAATAACATGATAATTAAAAATGAGTTTTGTATGATAATACAAATAGATCTGAGGGTCAGATAGTGAAGAAGTATACATATTGCTCAGATTTTATTTTTCAGGGCTGCTAAAATTCCTCTAATGTGACTATTCTGATAGCAGAATAGTTTCCAGAGGGTTTGGGGGGCAGAGAAGGAGGATAAGCATCTGTTTATTGTTTATATTCATTTAGGATTATATTCTTCATACTGCTCTGACTTGTTCTTTTGACTAATAAGCTATCTTGGTTATCTTTATATTACAGAATCGTGCTACTATTCCAAGCTTTACACAGGAAGACAGAGATATTTACTTGCATTTATGAACCAAGGCTGCAATAAAATTATACTGTAGAATGCATTCTTAAAAGTGAAACTGCCGGGCCAGAGAGATGGCTCAGTGGTTCAGAGAATGTACTGCTTTGGGGGAGGACCTTGGTTTGGTTCCCAGTGTGGAGAGCCACAACCCTAAGATGGCACCTGGCTTGATGCCAGAAAGCTCAAGCTTAGCTGTAAACAAGCCTTATTTGGTAGCGGCTGCCTAGCCCGGTGTGCTTCCTCCTTTTGTGAGCCTATCTTGGATCGCTAGGTGGCGTGATCTGATTGGGTTTGAGTAGGCATATAAGGGCTTGGGGGAAGAGAGGAGGGGGAAGCGGATGTACAAGGTTCCTGAATAAACTGCTTGAAGAAGAATCGTGGTTGTGTCTTTCCTGCTGGTCAGGGGGACGCGACAAGTGGTGGCCCGTACGGGGAACCTCTCCGCAGGTGAACGATTCAGAACTTCTTGCAGTCAGGGCAGTCGACTGGTAAGTTCCAGGTAAGGTGGGACCAAGGTTAGGATCTCGGTAAAGAGGCAATAAGGTCTCGGGAGGGAGCAATAAAGTTCCGTGATTCGGACGAGTAGAAGAAAACTTCTTGCAGTCAGGGCAGTCGACTGGTAAGTTCCAGGTAAGGTGGGACCAAGGTTAGGACCTCGGTGAGGCAATAAGGTCTTCAGAGGGAGCAATAAAGTTCCGTGATTTGGACGAGTAGAAGAAAAACAAAAGTGAAAGTATGGAGAATTCACCATCGCAGCCCATTTTTTCCGCTCTTAAAGAGCTATTAAAATCTACATTGCAGGAAGGAGCACGGCCTATTTGGAGACTTGTTCATAGTTTTTTAGAAGATCAGAGATATTGCAAGGCCATGGAAAAGGGACAAGAGGCATTAGAGCAGTTAAAAGAGGAGCGCTCGGTCAAATCTGGGAAAGATACTTCGGAAGAGGATAGCTTAGAGTCTGAAGAGGAACTTGAAATGTTAGCAAGGGAAATGGAGAAGTCATCTTTGAGGAAGAGTTCTGACTCCACCCGTATAGAACCCTCAGCTCCAGAGCAGCCTGTGTTGGCGCCGCCTTCATATAATGAGACTTCCCCTCCGAGTGGTCCTAGTGGGTGGTCATTCTGTCCAAATGTCTGGAGGGAAGTGAGACATGAGCTGTACTACCCTGTCTTTCAGGATGGAGGGGGAAATCGTTATCACGAACCTCTTGATTTTAGGGTAATTAAAGCACTCGCTGAGTCTGTCCGCACTTATGGGATTAATGCTGCTTTCACTGTAGCTCAGGTGGAAGCTCTTCATCGTTATTGCATGACTCCTAGTGACTGGAGGAGCCTGGCACATGCCTGCTTGTCCTCTGGGCAGTATTTAGATTGGAAGGCTTTCTTGATTGAGTTTGCTAATGAACAAGCTGCTGCTAATCATGCAGCAGGAAACCCAGCCTGGGATGTGGACATGCTTCTTGGGCAAGGTCGATCTGCTCAACAACAAACTGGGTATCCGGCTCAGGTGTTTGAGCAAATCAATTTAATCGCAACCAGAGCTTGGAAATCATTGCCTAACAAAGGGGAAGTGAATGGCAATCTAACTAAGATTATTCAGGGTCCCCTGGAGCCTTTCTCAGACTTCATGGCTAGAATGGTTGAGGCTGCTGGAAGGGTATTTGGAGACCCTGATTTGGCAATGCCCTTAAACAACTTGTGTATGAGCAATGTACAAAGGAATGTAAAGCAGCTATCACCCCTTATAAGAACAAGGGGTTGGAAGCCTGGATGAAAGTGTGTAGAGAGGTGGGGGGTCCTTTGACTAATGCAGGTCTTGCAGCTGCTGTTGTGCATATTACACAAAACAAAAAAGGAAGTAATGGCACTTGTTACCGTTGTGGAAAGATGGGGCACCTTATAAGGCAATGCCCCGAGAAAGGAAGTCAGAATGAAACAGGAAGTGGGAACCACCCTAAGCAGCCTGGTCTTTGCCCCAAGTGCAAGAAGGGAGATTATTGGGCAAATGAATGTAGATCTGTTAAGGATATTAATGGTCAGCCTTTAAAAAAAAAAAAAAAACTCGTCCAAAAAACGGGCAGAGGGGCCCCCGCCTTCAGGGCCCTCAAATATATGGGACAATAAAGGGGTTTGGGTCCTCTGGCTTAGATATGGCTTATGTGGCCCTTGATTTGGAACAGCGTCCTCTGTTAGAATTGGTAGTGAATGGAAAAAGGCCGTTAGTCTTGCTGCTGTGGGGGCTACCACAGCTGCCATTGCTATGCATTCTACGGTGCAGACTACAACTGCCTTGAATAATTTTTCAGCCAATGTAGCCATGGCCTTGGTTGATTGTGGCAGGTGACCCAGATTGGCTGTGACTTGAAAATGACTGGATTGTGTGTGACCTCTGTGCCATATCAAAATTATACTGTAGCTGCAAATTTGTCTAAGTAACTCTCTCAGTATCTTACAGGAAATTGGTCTGGCGAGTTTGATAAGCTGATCTGATTGCCATCGTGCATGTGAATTCCACCCGGGTTGATGCCTCTGTTGCTGAAGGACTGTCAACATGGATCCTCCGAGCCATGAATCATCTGAAGGAATGGGCGGGAATGTGTGCCCTAGGAGGCATGCTCTTCCTAGTCAGTTTCATTGCCCTATGGTGTATCTGTAAGATGAGGATTTCACAGAGGAGAAGAAATGCCATGCTGGTGCAAGCCTTTGCTGCCTTGGAGGCTGGACAGTCGCTGGAAGCTTGGTTGACTGTCCTAAAGTACTAAACTATCATCACGCTCAGGATGCGAGGCTAAGCACTGCACTTGGGGTCAGCTTCTAGCGACTTCAAGAAGGATATGTTTGATTGCATATGGGTTGGTATCCTAGTTTCCCATCTCTGAGAAAAAGATACCGGACGGGTATGGCACCAGCCTGGTTGGCTACTGGGTGTGGGGTCATTACAATGTCCTTTACATGCATATCAGAGATCAGACCTCTACCCTTGCCTGTTGCATTTTAAAACAAAAAGGGGGAACTGTTGAAAGCCACAACCCTAAGATGGCGCCTGGCTTAATGCCAGAAAGCTCAAGCTTAGCTGTAAACAAGCCTTATTTGGTAGCGGCTGACTAGCCCGGTGTGCTTCCTCCTTTTTTGAGCCTATCTTGGATCGCCAGGTGGCATGATCCGATTGGGTTTGAGTAGGCATAGATGGGCTTGGGGGAAGAGAGAAGGAAAGAAGCAGATGTACAAGGTTCCTGAATAAACTGCTTGAAGAAGAATCGTGGTTGTGTCTTTCCTGCTGGTCAGGGGGACGTGACATCCCAGCACCTACATGTGCCTCACAATTGCTTGTAGCTTCAGTTCCAGAGGATCTTATGCTCTTTTCTGGCCTCTGCAGGCTCTTGTACACATATGGTGCACATGAATTCATTCAGAGTCACATGCATATATATAATAAATCCTTTTTTAAAAAAAATGAATAAAACTGCTTGGTCAAAGAAAAGTGCATTTTTAAGTTCAGGAATTTTTTTTGTAGTGTTGGGGATTAAACCCAGGGCCTCATACATGTTGAATACACATTCTACCATTGAGCTATATACCTCCAGTTCTTAATCCAGAGACCTTTTTGTTGTTGTTGTTGGAAGATCACTGCCTCCTATCTTCAAATAAGGATACAAATACAAAAACTGACAACAGTGCATTAATTTCAGAAAAACAATAATCCTCATCCACTTTAAAAATAAACCCAGAGGGCCGGGCATGGTGGCACACACCTTTAATCCCAGCACCCAGGAGGCAGAGGCAGGTGGATCTCTGTGAGTTCCAGGCCAGCCTGGTCTACAGAGTGAGTCCAGGACAGCCAGGGATATTACACAGAGAAACCTGTCTTGAAAACCAAAAACACAAAACAAAACAAAAATCTAAAAGTAAAATGAAAGGACCAGGGACATCCACTTAAGATTAACAAAAGAAGCAGTTTTTAGAACTTTGCAAAAATATAAGTCAAAGAGATAAAGAGGGTTATCTGCTTTATCTTTAATTAATAGGTCTTTTAACTAGTTAAAGAATAACATCTATCAGGGGAAAAAATACATACCGCCACACAGACTGTGTGTTTTAGAAGTTTAAACAATGCTTTGTCCACATAAATGAACCAGGCTTTCTGTATTTTTGTTGCTGAAACCTCTCTATTAATTATAAGATGAAAAAGAGGTTAGTTATTTAGGAAATACTTTTCATTTTCCTGAAATCTTAGACAGGTCTCAACTTTTGTGCCTTCTTGTATTTCCCCATTACTAAGACTGACCTAATCAGGAATGTTTGGACTGAGTAACTGGAACTAGTATTTTGTAGGCTCTAATCAGAATGAGGATATGGAATGATTAATATTTCCCCTGAGATTAAAAAAAAAAAACACCTAAAACTTTATCAAGACCCATACATAAAGCCAGGCCCGGTGACACATTCTTATAATCCCAGCACTTAGCAGGTTGAGGCAGGAGGATCAAGAGTTCAAGACAAGGTTGACTTCTCAGTGAATTTGGGCTAAGTGTGAAGTCCTGGTCTGTGTGACACACATACACACATTCATTCATATTCTCTCCCTCCCTTCCTCCCTGCCTCCCTCCCTCCCTGAGATAGTGTCTCATGTAATCCCATCTGGCTTTGAAGAGCTGGATATGCAGCCAAGGATGACCTTAAACTTCTGATCCTCCTGCCTTTAACTTTAGCGCTGGGATTATACTATGCCTGCTTTTCTGTGGTGATGGGCATTGAACCAAAGACTTTGTACATACCAGGTAACATCTCTACTAAGTAAGAATCTCTTTAGTCAGAGATTCTGGGATTTAATTCCTACTACTACTTGGGGGTTGGGGCTGGGAGAGGAGAGAAAGAAAGAGAGCTAAGGGAGGAAGGCAGAGGATAGAGGGGAAAGAGAGGGAGAACGAGAGACTGAGAATATATAGAAGGTGTGAGGAGAGAAATTTGCCTTCTAAAAACATTCCTGGGGCTGGTGAAATAGCTTTGTGGGTAAAGAATGAGAACCTGAGTCCCATAGCCTGAATCCATATAAAAAGATGTGTTCAAAAATGCCTGTAATCCCAGAACTGGGGAAGTGGAGGCAGGGGGATCCTGAGGCTCCTTAGTGAATTCGAGTCCAATCAGAAATTCTGTCTCAAAAAAAAACAAGGTGAAGGGGCTGGGGAAATGGCTCAGTTCGTAAAGAGATTGCTGTGCAAGCATGAACATCCATATAAAATCTGGGCGCAGTGGTCCACTTCCATAACCACAGCACCTGGTGGGATGGGTCCAGACAGGAGGATTCCAGTTGCTTTCTGGCTAGTCTAGCTAAAATTGTACCATCCAGATTCAGTGAGAGACCTTGTCTCAAAAAAAGGTGGGAGGGAGAGTGATAGAGGAAGACACAGTGACAGAGGAAGACTTGGTGTCTACCTCTGACGTCCATTTGTATGTGGATAGGTCAGGTGAGTGTACCTGTGCACACATGTACATACCATCCCACATCTAGAGAACTACTAAGGAAGATCTCTGGCTCTCACACATACATACTGATGTGCATGAACACCTCAACAAACTTCCACACACATGCATGAACAAGCACATACACCACAGCAATACAATAATTCAGTGTAGTCAGTCAGGTTTTTAAAAAAGAAATTTAGACAGGGTCTCACTATCGAACTTGGAATGTAGTCCAGGATGGCCTCAGACTCAACATCTTCCTGATTTACAGGCATTACAGGCAGTTCCTAAAAGCACTGTCTAACTATAGTAAGAATTTCAGAATTTTCGTTTCTTTTAAAAACACAGAAATAAGCTGGGCCTGGTAGCACATGCCTTTAATCCCAGCACTCGGGAAGCAGAGGCAGGTGGATCTCTGTGAGTTCAAGGCCAGCCTGGTCTGCAAAGTGAGTCCAGGACAGCCAAGGATACACAGAGAAACCCTGTCTCGAAAAACAAAACAAAAAAAAAACAAAAAACAAAACCCACAGAAATATCATGAGAATATGTTTCATTTTAATCCCAGGTATAATGATATGGGGCTACTTTGCAGTAGGTGACTGTGATTTGCCTCGTCCTCAGGCAGAGGCGTGATTTTGCCACTACAGATAGTTTCTGCAATTGTGTAAAATTTGGAATTTGGGGGACTTTTCAGAGGGTATATAAATGCTAGGACCTGGAGAGTTGTGTGAGTTGTTGGTGGTTGCATCTGGTTGCAGTTTGTTAAGTAGTCATACACAAAGAAGAAACAAGAAGAAATTAGATATTCTGAGAGCGAAGATCAAACTTTCCCCAAGGAACTTCACACCCCTAATCAGCAGGAAGTAGTCTAGTGATAACATCATCCCCTTCCCAACCCCTGACATATTCAGGGATCTCTTTCCTTTCCTCTCCAATTTTTCTCCTTTATCTAGTGTTAGGGAGTTAAAAGGGTGGAAGAAAGAACCTACGAAGTACCTAGCACAGGCTACACCTCACTGATTCAAGTACAATGAAAATGTAATCTAAAATAGTTGAATTTACACAAAGCCTCGTTTCTTTTCTAGGAGCTATGACTATGAGCTGGAAAAAAGACATTTCCTTTTTTGATCTTTGCTCAAGCTAGGTTCATCCAGTCAGGTTAGAGAAATACTTTACTTTACATACTATCCCAGCACCAACTGATTTTACAGTTCTCTCCTCCAGTGCTCTCTACCCAGTCGGTATCTCTTGTAGGGCTGTATTTGAAGAGAGGGACATCTGTACAATGTCACCACTGGCTGGCAAAATGTAGACTACAGGATGTACAGAAGGTCCGACAAGTAAGGGGGAAATAAATCAGTTGGTGGTAAAAGTTCACCACACAAACATGAGGACCTGGGTTTGATTCCCAGAGCCTACATAAAAATGCCAGGCATGGTGGCATGTGCTTGCAGTCCCAGTGCTGAGGAGGTGGAGACAAGATGATGACCGGAACTTGAAGGCCAGCCTAGCCTAAGTGGCAAACTCTAGGACAATGAGAAAGCTTGCTTGTCTCAAAGGAGCTAATGGCATTCCTAAAGAGGGCACCCAAAGTTGTCACATGCATCCACACATACAAACATTAAAAAATAGAAAAGGGCATGGTGGTGCACGCCTTTAATTCCAGGACCAGAGAGAGAGACAGGCAAATCTCTATGAGTTCCAGGCTAGCCAAGGACACAAAATAAGATCCTCTCTCTCTCAAAAATGAAATGAAACAAAACAAAAAACCGTAAACACCCCAAACTACAAAAATAAATCTTTTAAATTCTAGTTGATGTCATTTACTATCTGGTTTAACTTTCTGCAAGTCACTTAACTTCTTCTCAGTTGCTTTTTTCTCACTTTTAAAAAGATCTAAAAAATATTTTATGTGTATGTGTGTGTCTGCATGTGGGTATGGGCATATGAGTGCAGGTTCCTACATGGGCTAGAGGTGTTGGATTCTATGGAGCTGGAATTACAGAGGATTGTGAGGTAGCTAACATGGGTGGTGGAAACAAAACCTGGGTTCTTAGGAAGTGGCTCTCAATCACCAAGCCATTTCTCCAGTCCTTCTTTCTCACTTATGTAATAATAAACTGCTTCAGAAGGTTGTAGTATTATCAAGTAGTTAACATTCTTTGTAAACTACAAAATTCTAAAGTTATAATATTCAACTTGAATGCAATTTTTAAAAACATCAAAATTTAAATTTACACACTAGGAAATGCTTAAAGTTATCTGAGTAAACTTGGGTAAGTTTAGCCAGCGTGTTGGCACACACCTTTAGCACCAGCACTCAGGAGGCACAGGCAGGTGGATCTCTTTGAGCTTGAGGCCAGCCTGGTTTACAGAGGGAGTTCCAGGTCAGCTAGAGCTACACAGAGAAACCTTGTTTTGAAAACAAAGCAAAGCAAAACAAAACACAGAAGAACGAACAAACAAACAAACAATTGGGGTACTTTGTAATTTGTTTAGTTGTGGAAAAACAACAAAAGGCAAAAAGATGGCTTCTTACTCTTTTTTTTTTTGCCTTTATCTTTGCAGCACGTGCCGAATTTGTCTTGTGGATTTTTTCTGGGAGCTTACTATTTGATTTTGGAGCACCAGTACCTGTTGTATTTGAGGACTTTTTCATTTTCCCTACAAAGAAGTAATCTGAACACACATACATTAAGCTTTTAAGGTCACAATTCCTACATTATTATATCTGCATTAGACTCAAATGTCATATGACTTGTGTCAATTTTAGAATACCTTTAAAAAGAAAACACTGTGCTTTTACTGTTGTTTTCAGTCTGAATCCTTTCCATACTAAAAATACCACGTGTTAAGTCAGAAAGACAGCAGATCTATATGTAACCTCCTAACTGACCTCCCTTTCCCCGTGTTTTCCCTCCTACAGCTGAAGTTAACTTTTCTTTTTGTGACACAGCGTCTCATGTATCTGAGGCTGGCCTCAAATTCATTATGTAGCAGGCGGTAGCCTTAAACTGACCCTCCTGCCCCAGCATCCCATGTGCTGGATTACAGATGTCTGCCAGCACACCTGGCTCCAGAAGGTAACTTTTTGGAGCAATAATTCAGGGATGGTCATTCTTTTTATAAATTCCTTAACAGCAGGGGCACTTTGCTGACTTTGGATGTCGGGTGGAGGGTTTTTACACATTTTCTGAAGAGTTTTTTTTTTGTCAGTTTTTATTAAACACTTGTGAAACTTTGAGCAAATTACTTAACCTCTTCGTGGTTCAGTGTTCCTTTTGTGATGTGAGCAGGCATGTACGAATTACTTGATTCTACCCATAGCTTTTTACAGTTTGAAGTATTATATTCCAGTTTGGATGTAGCTTCCAAATTCTTAGTCATATCTTGAAAATACCGTTTAAAAGGAAATTGCAGTAATATGTGTCTTAATGCATATGATAATCTAATAACCATTGTACTTTTGTACAATGATTTGTACTGAGCATTGGTGATATTTGTAGTTAGCTGCCCTGACTGTAAATGGTATGAAAATATCTCTGTTTTCTATTGGTGACACTCAGAAGTATTGCGTGTCTTGTTAATACTGAGGCTTGCTGCCTACACTGTACTTGAAAGAAATGCTAAAGTTCAGTTAAAGTTTAGCAAAGGTGACGTTGTCATTCCTCTCTTATCCTAATTCACATAATGCCTGCATTAAGATCTTCGGCCGTAATTTATCACTATGCTTCACACTTTTAAGGCATTACCTCACTGATGCACAGCCTTCAGAGTCTATTCAGTATTTCTCCTTAGAGATTGGAGATGGGGATGGCTTGGAACATACAGTTCTGTTGAGAAGGAAAAAAGCCACCCTTAACATTTGGGAGTTGGTGTGGCACCCGGTTGAGCTTTAGCGTTTTCTCCTCCCTGAAACTTGTTAAAATCGCAAAGTCCTGCTTTAAATAAAAAGTTGGCCACAAATCATCAAACCATGGCTCAAATACTACGACGACCTTAACACTTTCTTACTGAAATGAAACGCTCCACTTTGCCCCAGAGGATTTTTTTTGTGTTTTGTTTTTGTTTTCTCCCAGCAAAGGAACAAACGAACAAATAAACGAACAAACGAACAACAACAAAAACCTTAATTTCTTCAGGGACAGGTGTATTCTAGCAGACTTCAGGTGACAGTACAGTGACCTTCCATTGAACAAATCTCTAAATCTTCAGGAAGCCCACGGGGTTTGTATTTTCTGTAGAATTAGAAGAGAAATTCAGAACAAAATACGAAATACAGTCTTTATGGGAAGGGTTTGCGTCTGCTGCGGCTAGCGCAGAGATTTCAAAGGCAGACTACGTGGAAGTGGATCCTAGCTTTAGATTTTCCACAGCCTTGGACACTCGGCCATGAGAATCATTTCCATCGACTTGGGTGAGAGAAATAAAATTACGCGTTTAAATCAGTGTTAACGCTTGTTTTTCTTCCGAACAATTAAATACTGCCATTTTATCTCTACGAGTATTAAATGGGACAAATATTTGATTCTCAGATTTACAGTTTAGTACCTT
>CAJQZJ010029332.1:219799-259944 GCA_907164525.1 Lophiomys imhausi | reverse complement strand
TAAATGCTAGGTCTCAAAGAGGCAGGGTGGCTGTTGACTGGCTGGTTGGTGGTTGGATGCTGTTGGTTGTAGTTTGTCAAGTAGTCATCTGCAGAGAAACGAGAAGAAGAAATTAGATATCTTGACAGTGAAGATTAAACCTGCCCCAAGGAACTCGACACCCCTAATCAGCAGGAAGTAGTCTAAGGATAATTTTTTCCCTTTCCCCCTATCCTTTTTTCTCTCCTCTCTAGTGTTAGCGTGTTAATAAGGGTGGAGAAGGATGGAAGAGAGAAAAAGGAGCCCACAAACTAACAGATGTGGGTTACACATAACTACCTAGATAAAACAACATCCTTCACGGTTCTTTCTTCTATTCCCTGTGTCTCATTATAACAGGCAATGAATGAGCAGTGTTGAATATTTCTTTTGTGCTGGGCACAGCTATAGCAGTATAAATAGGAATAAGAAACCCCTCATTCTGAGAGGAAATCCAACCTGCTAGGGATAGGAATAAATACATAGATTAAAAAGCAAAGGCAAAACATGAATCCTCTGTAAAAATGCTTGTTTTTCCTCCCAGCCCCAAGCTCCCCGAATAAAGACTCTGAGACTCAAAATATACTTATAAATACCTAGGCCATATAGCTAGGCTCATTCTCTGACTAGCTCATAACTTAAAATAACCCATTTATAATAATCTATGTTCTGCCATGTGGCCGGTTACCTCTGCTCAGCTTTCATCTGTCTTCCTCACATCTTCCTAGGCGAATCTCCTGGGAACCTGGCTCTATCCCAGAATCCTTTCTGCCTACTGGATGTCCCACCTTCTACCCTTTCCTATAGGCCATAGGTTTTTTAAAGTTGACAGGTGATGTGTCCATACAATACACAGGATATTCTCTCTACCATCCTCCCTGCTTTTAAAAAGGCAGTTCTATGGAAAAAGACAAAACAATTACAGGAAACAGTGAACATAAACTGAGATAGCTGGAAAATAGCATGAGAGAAATACAGAAAGTTCACGTTTTGTGGCCAGAGTCAGAGTGAGGTTAGAGAAAGTGGTTGTGGCTGGTTATAGAAAATGTTTGGTTTACATAAAAGTCCTAGATAATAATAAAAAAAATCTCAAGTAAGGTTAGAGAGATTCTAATCAGGGTTGTAGTTTAGATAGATTATTGTTTCTTTTGTGGTGTTTTGAATCCTTAGAGGGCTAGGCAACCAAGTAGGGTGCTACTAAAAACAATCCAGGAAAGAAATGAGGGCTTAAAGAAGGACTGTATGGTAGGGGATAAAGAAGAGCAAGTAGAAATGAGATCATTTCATAGGCACAATTACTAGAGCTTAGTGACCAAAAAGACTGAGGGTGGTTGTAAAGATGACCCATAGGGTTCATTTTTAAATTTTTGGTTTATTTTATTTTATTTTTTTTGAGACAGAGTTTCACTGAATAACAGCTCTGGCTGTCCTGGACTCACCCTGTAGACCAGGCTGGCCTTAAGCTCACAGAGATCCACATGCCTCTGCCTCCTGAGTGCTGGGATTAAAGGGGCGCACCACCATGCCCAGCTTATTTTTAATTTTAAATGGAAAAAAGGCATGTATTTAATATGTATA
Source organism: Lophiomys imhausi (assembly GCA_907164525.1). NCBI lineage: Eukaryota > Metazoa > Chordata > Mammalia > Rodentia > Muridae > Lophiomys > Lophiomys imhausi. The sequence continues at coordinate 258,348 of CAJQZJ010029332.1, read as the reverse complement.
TATGCATGATGTTTTGAAATATGTATATTTTATAAAGTGGCTAAATTGAGGTAATTAGCTTGTTCATTACTTTGTGTATTTACTCTTTCTTAAATGTAATCTAAAAGTACTGACCTGACAGAAGCAGGTAGGAGAATGGGAGTTACCAGTGGCTGGGATTTGTATTGAGGAAGATCTCATTCACAGACTACAAAATTTTAGGAGGATGAACTTGGAAAGATTTATTGTACAGCCCAGTGATTGTAGTTAATATTGGTCTGTTATATTCTGAGAGTGAATTTCAAACACCATTCATGAGACAGGATGTAGAGAAAGAGAGGCAGATATGAGGGAAAAATTATGAGTTAGATTGGGTTTTTCAGACATATAAAATATATCATATGTAAATTACTATCAATTTGTTTAACTCTGTCTTTTAAAAAATTTTCAATTTAAAGGGTTTGGAACTTGTATCTTTGGGAAATTAAGATAAAGTCTTAAAATTTGAACTTTTCCAGAACACATGCTTATGTTTTGACATCCTCAGAATTTCAAAGCTGCATTTACTTCTCAGAAAGGGCAGGAAGCTTTTCTGGGTGGGAGTGGCTGAGGTTGTGGGCCTGCTTATATTGTATGCCCCTGACTTGTCACCTGGAGAAAAGCTTTACGATTCCCTTTGCATTTCAGGTAATTCAGAGATCTGTGGGGCCAGCCAGCCTGAGCATGCTCACCTTCAGAGTCTATGCAGCGCCCAAAAAGGACTCAGCTCACAAAAGTTTCATGAAGGTGAATGAGGTAATGTGCTACTACTGGATAGAACATTGGAAATGTCTGGTTCAGTTAGGAGAGTTTTGATACATTAGATATGAAGATGATAAAAGATTTGTCATTTGATTTTTACTCTTTGAGGTACTACATACTGATGTATACCCTTAGCACACTTAGAAGATATTTGGAAAGAAAGTCCTGTACAAGCTAAGAAAAATATTCACATTTTTTCTTTCATGGAATTTAAAGGCTTAGACTCTTTCTTTTTCTGGCAAGATTAGAGATGCTTAAATAAATACTTAATACATACTAGATCAATGAAATACGACATCTTATCTCCATTGTTTATCTTCTTTTTTAAATATATACTTCCCAGTAATTATTTGGATTTTTTTTGAGACAAGGTAGATCCCTGGCTGTCCTGGACTCACTTTGTAGACCATGCTAGCCTTTAGCTCACAGAGATTTGCTTGCCTCTGTCTCCTGAGTACTAGGATTAAAGCCATGTGCCATAATGCCTGGCATTATTTGGATTTTTTATTTTATTCAATTTCTGTTGTCTTGGAATAAAGGGATGTTCAGATGTCCCAAGTGTCCAAGCAAGGTTACTTCCATAGTGTTTACATAAAGCTAGTTAGCTTCTCTTTCCTCTCCTCTCAGGCCTTAGAGCAGTAGCATTGTCAAAGGGGAAGAGGAGGCCAATAGTGGCTACTGAGAGAACTCTTATAGCTGGGCAATGCATTTGCTCACCTGCTTCGAGCAGTAGCAGTCTGATATTTGATCCATATAACCAGTTATTCTTCAGTTCCTCTCAGCTTTTTTCTTAAAAAAAAAAAAAACAAGCAAGTAAGCAAGCAAACAGAAAACAAAATCCAAGGGCTGGTAAATGGCTCAGTGGATAAAGGCACTTGCTGAAAAGCGTGATGACTTATTTCAATCCCTGGGACACATATGGTGTGAGAAAACTGACTCTTGTAAGTTGTTCTCAGACTGCCATACATGCACCATGATATGTGCTCTCCCTGGAAATACTGCTCCCCCAAAGTCCTTTATTCATTCATTAGAATAGTAGAATTTTTTTCCACTTTAAATTCAAAGTAAAATACCATTTACCAATCTGTAACATGGATAAAGGAGGCTAAAGGTGCAGTTTAGTGATAGAGGACTTGCTTTGCATGCTTTAAGCCCTGGGTTCAATACCCCACAGTACCAAAACAAAACAATAGAGTAGATAGGGAGAAGACTGGGTACTTTGTAGTCCTGCCCTCTTGTCCTTATTTTTATTGAGGAAGCAATAAAAGTCATCTAAAGGAAAGTTAGAGGTTGCATGCAACCCTTAGGGTAACTGTAATTTACAAATTATTATAGATATTAACCTACAAAATTGATCGTATGTTATATGATCTTCTTTTGTTTTAATATGTATAGCTTTCACTCTACTCATTTCCCGAGGAACAATCTAAATATGTGGAGGAGCCAAGGACTCTACTTGAAGAAAACATCTCACAACTTCGACATCATTGTGAGCCGTATACAAGTTGGTGTCAGGTATATCTACTAAGAGTTAATAATGAAAATTCCATCTTGAAAAAATGGAATAAAAGTCTATATTGGCCGTATGTTTTAATTTTTGTTTGTTTGTTTCTTCCCTTCTTCCCTTTTTTCCTTCTATCTGACCCCCTTCCTTCCCTTCTCTCTCCTTCCTTCCTTCCTTCCTTCCTTCCTTCCTTCCTTCCTTCCTTCCTCCCTTCTTCCCTTCCTCCCTCCCTCTCTCCCTCCCTCCTTCCTTCCTTTTTCTTAGGATCTCACACTGTAGGTTTGGCCAGGAGTTACTACATAGCCCAGACTGTCCTCAGACTGACTGATAATCTTCTTGCCTCATTGACTAGCATGGGTACTGGAATTACAGATGTAAGCCATCATGCTGAACCCTGACTTCATGTTTTCAGAAAAAGGTGTAATAAAGGTCCTAAGTTAAGGGAGTCTAACTTATAAGTGTTCTTTAATGCTACCAGGAGAGCAAGTACAATCAAATCTGGCATCCTGGTAACTGCAATGGGAAATCCCTGTCACCTGAAAGGTTGTGGCACCTTGACTGGAGAGCAGAAGGCTAATAATTACCTTGTTGGTTGTTATCATAAAGGTGTCGTGTATATCAGGGAAAACATGGGACACCAATGGAAGGGAATGAATACAACATAAACATGTATATCAAAATGGTGATGTTGTGCTAGGGAGATAACTCAGTTGTTAAGTGAGGACCTGAATTTAGTCCCCAGCGCCCACTAAAAGGTAGACATGATGGCATATACTTGTAATTCCACTGCTGGGTAACAGACATTGGTAGATCCTTGGAGCTCACTGGCCAGCTAGCTTAGACTAATCAGCAAGACCCAGGTCTTTTAGTGAGAGGTTCCATCTCAATAAGCAAGGCAGATGGCTCCTGAGAAATGCCACCCAAGGGTGAATACCTGCATCCAAAGTCACACTCAGACCCAGGCAGCACAAACCTGTACACACACATACAGAAAGCAGTCTTTTATCTCCCCTCTAGAGACTCTACGGGCTGATCATCCCAAATCCAAGATTATTTTGGATTTAGATTTTCGTACTAGGGATATCCAGTCTATAAATCCAAAAAACAAACAAAAAAAAAAAAACCCAACAGCCCTGAAACCTAACAAACATCTGTTCCTATACATTTCAGATAAGGGTTACTCATCCAGGCGTGACTACCTAGGTGTGGTGGGGCACCCCTTTAATGCCAGTACTCTGGAGGCAGAGGCAAGCAGATCTCTGTGAGTTCAAGGCCAGCCTGGTCTACATAGTTCCAGGACATCTAGGCTCTATAGAGAGAACCTGTTTCAGAAACAAACAAGCAAGCAAAACGAAACAAACAGAAAACCCCAGGCATGATTATAGATAATTTGAGTGCTGTAATAGGAAGGTAGATACCATAATGGGATAGTGTTACCTGTTTGAGTACTGAACTTTTCACTCCAGTGACCAACCTACTGTAAGTATAGATTGGCTTCTGTCCTTGCTCATGTTTTAGGTTCCAGGCATTTGTTGTTATGGAACTGAAAGCATTCTGATTTTAAACATCTGAAACCAATGTTTGCAGTCTATAAGAATGCTTTTGTAGCCTTTGGTACGTACTTGCTCTTGATTTTGAAATGGAAGGAAAAATAAAGAAATGAATATGTAGATTTGTATAAGATAATCCAGATTTGTTATAATTGAGATCTGCAAATTCAATTTTCAGGTAAGATTTTTTGTAAAAATTTAATTCTTATCAGTTATGCCATTACTGAATTTTTGTTTACCATTTGAGGGGGAAAAAAGCACATAAGCTATATCAGTGACATAAGCACACTATGCACACACTTTACCACTGAGCCCATTTGTCCTGTAATAAAAGTCTTTTTGTCAGCTGGTCATGGTGGCATATGCCTGTGACCCCAGCACTAAAGATGTTGAAGCAGGATGGTTGCTGCAAGGTTGAAGCCTGCTTGGACTATGTAAGGAGACCCTGTCTCAGGAAGAAAAAGGGATCTAAACTCCAGGCTTCATGACTGCACCACAAGCATTCTTTAAAAAACTGTTTTTAAATTTATTCTTCTCTCATGTATTACATCCTGACCGCAGTTTCCCTCCCTCCTGTTTACCCTTCAACCCAAGGTAGCTAATTTTTAGCACACTTTTTTTTTCTGTGATTGCTTAGTGCAACAAAATACCTGTCTACACCATATGCCGGTTATCAATATATTTATTTATAGTACTTACAAATGGGAACATTTTCTTGTAATCAGGATGGCTTTATTATGTAAATTCTTCATGAGGAGAAATACTTCTAATTCCTGGCTTTTTTTTCAGACTATGATTTCTTGTTCTTTCTTGAATAGCTTAATCTAATTTTTAGAAATAGCAAAATGATTAAGCCAGCAAAAGAAATAGACTCTCTTTCTAGACTTTGATACATAAGTTGTTTTTTAAACTGTAGATTTTGGGGAGTGTGTGTGTACATATATGTGCACCTGTGAGAGTGTATGTACACATGGAGACCAGAAGAGATTTTCAGATTGTGCACAGCTGGAGTTATAGGCATTTTTGGGACAGCTGGCTTGTTATATGGGTGCTGGACTCTGAACTCCAGGCTTCATGAGTGTATCACAAGCATTCTTTACAAAAATTCTTTTTAATTTATTTTTCTCTCAAGATATATTACATCCTGACCGCAGTTTCACCCTCTCTCCTCTCCTCTCATTCCCTCCTGACTCACCCCACACCTCCTCAGTTTCTTTTCAGAAAAAGGCAGGCTTTCCATGGTTATCAACCAAATATGGCATATCAAGTTGCAGTGAGATTAGGCACCCCCCGCTCATACTAAGGTTGGATGAGGGAACTCAGTAGGAGGAGAAAGATCCTAAAAGCCAGCAAAAAAGTCAAAGACACCCCCTTCCACTACCCTGCTACCCCTGTCAGGAGTCCCACAAGAAGACCAAGCTCCACAACTATAACAATACACAGAGGGCCTAGGAAAGACCATGCAGACTCTGTCAGTTCAGTCTCTGTGTGCTCCTATGAGCCCAGGTTAGTTGATTCTGTGGGTTTTCTTGTGTCTTTAACCTTTCTGCCTTCTACAATCTTTACCCCCTCTGCAGGATGCACTGGGCTCTTTGCAGTGTGTGGCTGTGGGTCTCTGTATCTGTCTCCATCAGCTGTTGGGTAGAACCTCTCTGATGGCCGCTATGCTAGTCCCTTGTCTATGAGTAAAGCAGAATATCATTAGGAATCATTTCTTTGACTTTTTTCCCTAGTCATGCTTGGTTCTGTCCTAGGTGTCTGGGCTATCTGGTTCATGGCCCTCCATGCAGTGTCGGGGTGGGCTCCCTCTTGTGGCATGGGTCTCAAGGTTGACCAGTTATTCATTGGTTGGTCACTTCCACAATTTCTGTGTCACCTTTACCACAGCACATTTTGTAGGCAGGACAAATTGTAGGTTGAAGGTTTTGTGGCTGGGTTGGTGTACCAATCCCTCTATTAGAAGTCTTGCCTGGTAACAGGAGATGGCTGGTTCAGGCTCCATATCCCCCATGCTAGGAGTCTTAGCTAAGGTCAACCTCATGGATTCCTGGGAGTTTCTTTGCACTAGGTTTCTACCTTGCTCCTCAAATGACTCCCAGTTCCAGTTGTCTCTCCCAGAACTCTCTCTTTATTTTCCCCATCCCTCCTGTTCCTGTCCCCACCCACCACCAGCCCACTCACAAAAATCTATTCTACTTCCCCTACCCAGGGATATTCATGTGTCCTCCCTTGAGCCCTCCTTGATACTCAGCCTCTCTGGGTTTGTGGATTGTAGCATGATTATCCTTTACTTTACAGCTAATATCCACTTACAAGTGAGTACATACTATGTTTGTCTTTCTGGGTCTGGGTTACCTTGCTCAGAACGATTTTTTTCTAGTTTCATTTACCTGCAAATTTCATGATGTTATTATTTTTTTTTTTTTTTGGTTTTTCGAGACAAGGTTTCTCTGTGTAGCCCTGGTTGTCCTGGACTCAGTTTGTAGACCAGGCTGGCCTCGAACTCGCAAAGATCCGCCTGCCTCTGCCTCCCAAGTGCTGGGATTAAAGGCGTGCGCCACCACCGCCCGGCTGATGTTATTTTTTTTAACAGCTGAGTAATAGTCCATTGTGTAAATGTACCACATTTTCTTTATCCATTCCTCGGTTGAGGGACGTCTGGGTTGTTTCCAGTTTCTGGCTATTACAAATAAAGCTGCTATGAGCATAGGTGAGCAAATGTCCCTGTGGTATGGTGGACCATCTTTTGCGTATATGCCCAGGAGTGGTATAGCTGGGTCTTGAGGTAGAACTGTTCCCAATTTTCTGAGAAACCATGTTAATTTCCAAAGTGGCTGTACAAGTTTGTACTCCTACCAGCAATGGAGGAGTGTTCCCCTTGTTCCATATCCTTGCCAGCATGAGTTGTCACTTGTGTTTTTGTTCTTAGCCATTCTGACGGGCATAAGATGAAATTTCAGAGTTGGTTTGATTTGCATTTCCCCGACAACTAAGGATGTTGAACATTTCTTTAAGTCCTTCTCAGCCATTCGAGATTCCTCTGTTGAGAATTCTCTGTTTAGATCTTTACCCCATTTTCAAATTGGATTATTTGGTTTTTTGATGTCTAGTTTCTTGAGTTCTTTATATATATATATATATATATATATATATATATATATATATATTAGTACTCTGTCAGATGTGAAGTTTATGAAAATCTTTTCCCATTTTGTAGAATGCTGTTTTGTCCTGTAGATAATGTCCTTTGCTTTACAGATGTTTTTCAGTTTCATGAGGTCCCATTTATTAATTGTATATCTTAGAGCCTGGGCTATCGGTGTTCTGTTCAGGAAGTTGTTTCCTGTGCCAATGAGTTCAGGATATTCCACATTTTATTTTATATCAGGCACAGTGTATCTGGTTTTATGTTGAGATCTTTGATCCACTTGAACTTGAGTTTTGTGCAGTGGTGATAATATGGGTCTATTTGTGTTCTTCTACATAACAACATCCAGTTAGATCAGCATTGTTTGTTGAAGATGCTTTCTTTTTTTTTCCATTGTATAATTTTGGCTTCTTTGTCAAAAATCAGGAGTCCATAGGTAGATTTACATCTGGTTCTTCAATTCAATTCCATTAATCAACCTGTCTGGTTTTATGTCAATACAATCTGGTTTTTATTACTATAGCTCTGTAGTAGAGCTTGAAATTGAGGAAGGTAATACCTCCAGAAGTTCTTTTATTTTACAGGATTGTTTTCACTATCTTGGGTTTATTGTTTTTCTATATAAGGTTGAGTATTATTCTTTCAAAATTGGTAAAGAATTCTGTTGGAATTTTGATGGAGATTGCATTGAATCTGTAGATTGCTTTTGGTAAGATGGCCATTTTTACTATGCTAATCCTACCGATTTATAAGCGTGAGAGATCTTTCTATCTTCTGATATCTTTTCTAATTTCTTTCTTCAGAGACTTGAAGTTCTTGTCATATAGATCTTTCACTTGCTTAATTAGAGTTACACCAAAATATTTATACTATTTGTGGCTGTTGTGAAGGACCTTGATTCCCTGATTTCTTTCTCAGTCCATTGTATATAGGAGGGCTACTGTTTTTTTTTTTTTAGCTAATCTTATATTTAGCCACTTCGTTGAAGAAAAGAGAAGGAAAAAGATCAAACTCACAAGGACTGAACACTGACAGCTTCCTAGAAGCTCTCTTTATAGTTACACAAAAGACCCTTTAACAAGTCAATTTCTGAATATCAAAATGTCTTATCTGATCTAGGGTTGTCTTGAAAGACCCATCACTTAAGCAGTTCTCAGACATAGGACACTTCCTGGTTTGCCAGGTGTGTTTTGAGACTAAGTTATGCAAAGGCTCTGAGAATCCTATGAAAGAACAACCCCAAAAAATCTCAGTTTACAATCACTGACAAAAGACTGCTTCAAAGTTTAGGTGCCACCACTGCAGATTCATGGCAGATACAACAGTCCTGCTAAAATTCTGCTACATGAGGGGAGGAAGACCACAATCATTCTTAACAATTTAGCCATATTCTGGCTTTTTGTTTTGTTTTGTTTTTTTCTTATAGACGTAAAAAGCAGGTGCAGCCAACATGAAAAAGAAAATAGTTGATTTTAATGAAGAGCTATCAATTCTTTATGTCCTCTAGCAGCCCATTTAGAAGTATGTGGATAACTTGTTCTAATTTGGACCAAAATTTAAAAAGCAGTCCTTTTCGAAGTGACAGCTAGTTCTGATACTTTTTGATGTTCTGTATTTCTGTCTTTGCTCTAGAAATTTTTTTGTTTTATTGTTTTTTTTTATTTTGTAAATTTCACATCATGCATTCTCTTCCCTCTCATCTCCTACCTCCCCTCAGACCCACCATCCACCCTTGAAACTTCTCCCAACATAAAAAAAATCTCATTGTGGAAGCTTTAGTGTGTCTCAGTGTGTCTCACAATATCCCCTTTTGCCCGCACTTTTTTGTTTGCAAATGTTCATTATAATGATTCCTTGGTCTGGTACGAGGCCTCTGGCTTCTGCTACTTTGTCAGTACTGGAACCTTACTGCAATTACCTCTCAGATATCCTCATGACCTCAGGTGCATGTAAAGAACAGCGAGCATTGCAACCTCCTGGAGCTTGAGTTACAGGCAGTTGTAAGCCACTGACATGGGTGTTGGGAATTTAACTCTTGTCCTCTTCAGAAACAGTGTGGACTCTTAGTCACTGATCTCTCTCTCCATCCCCTTGATTTTCTGTCTTATTATTTCCTTCAGTCTTAAAATTGGGAAGACTAGGTTTCCAAAACCAGAAATCTTTGCTTCCTGTGGGAATGGTAAAGCATTCTGATGAATAGGTTACTGTACTAAAAGGAACATGACAAAAGTTAAAAAAAATAGCAGTAAAACTGAAAATAGATCCTTTTGTTTAAAAACTGTTAGTAGCTGGATGTGTAGCTCAATGGTGGTGCATATGCTTAGCCTGCTGGAGGCCTTGATTCTTCCCTAGCGCCAAAAAGTGTTAGCAATGATAATTTATTCAGTAAGCCTGCTCATTCTGTTTCTTTTTATCTTCTTAGGGAATATACTCCCAATCTAAACCCAAGGTGGACCACTTTGTCCAGTGGGGATTAGGTAAGTTGAGTTTTAATTAGACATAATCAGTTACCTCATCCTTTTCAACTACTGAACTAGGCTTTCATGAATAAGCGCTGGACATCATAGAGTCCTTGATATTGTATGGAAAAGTTTAGAACTATGATGTAGATGTTTTCTGGAAGACGATCTATGTTTTAATCAGGTTTTAAATAGTATTTCATGAATCTCTTCAACATTATTAGGATTGTTGGGCTAGCAAGTACTCGTACCCTGTACTTAAAAAAAATCCAGGGCTGGGAATTTACTTCAGTAGCAGAATGTTTTCTTAGCATTGGTGAAGTCCAGTGCTAAAAGAAATTACAATGCAGTATAATTTGTTTACTCCATACCAGATTTTCTGAATCATACAGATTCATTAGCTGCCACTAATAAATGATGCACAGGCCAGGTGTGGTGGCACATGCCTTTAATTCCAGCACTCAGGACAAGGAAGATGTCTGCTAGTTCAAGGGCACCTGTTCTACATAGTGAGATCCAGGACAGCCAGAACTACATAGAGAGATCCTGTCTCTAAAACAAAACAAAACCTTAAAAAAAAGATGCACAAATTTAGATGCTGGAGAAATTTGAGCTGGTATGCCTGGGAATGCATGCATACATAGTAGTGTTCTTATATTTTAAATTTTTATTGTCCTTGATTGTGTCTCACTTATGGGCCACTTATCACATGTACTCATAAATGAAGTTTATAGTCTATATTTTTTCTAATTTCAGCCAAGAACTAGTAAAATAGTAGAGGTATTGAGAAAAATTTCATCTTTTTAGGACATCTCAGCACATTAAAATCTCACTTTTCCAAGGGTGTGCTCTCATGGTGAAATAATTGTGAGTTAGTGTTCCATTGCTATGAAGAGATACCAGGACCATGGCAACTCTTATAAAGGAAAGCATTTAACTGGGACTGGCTTACAGTTTCAGAGGTTTACTCCATTATCATCATGGTGGGAAGCATGGCAGCCTGTGGGCAGACAAGGTGCTGGATAAGGAGCTGAGAGTTCTATGTCTGGATCTGCAGGCAGCATGAAGTGAATGTCACAATGAATGTAGCTTAAGCTTCCAAAATCTCAAAGCTCACCCCCTAATGACATTCCTCCGTCAACAGAACCATATCTCCTCCAACAAGGTCACACATCCTTTCCTCTCCTGAACACAGTTACTACAAAGGCTTTTTAAAAGTTTTGTTTTGCTTTGGTTAGTTTTTGAGACAGGATTTCTCTGTATAACAGCTCTGGCTCTCCTGGACTCACTCTGTAGACCAGGCTAGCCTCTACTCACAGAAATCTGCCTGCCTCTGCCTGTCCAGTGCTGGGATTAAAAGTGTGCGTCACCATACCTGGCCATACTACAAAGACTCTTTAAGGAGAAGCAATCATTCTGCCAAGACTGTGAGTGTGTTTTCCAGCAGTCACACCTAAGGCAGTCACCAGAAGCTGGCTCTGGCTTCAGGTGTGATCGAAAACATGTCTTCTTTCCCATTTCTTGTGATTTGCTTCCTTTGACTCAGCCACAGAACTCCTCTGGGTGTCCTCTGGGTGTCTTTCTGTCAACTGAACTGTTGTGCACATCTGAAATTTGCCTCACAATTTTTTTCACAGATAAAAGGATGGTAAGTAAAAGCTAGGTTAAAGTCACACTAAACAAAAGACCAGTGGGAGTTCAGATATAACGCAAACCCTATAGTCACGTTTAAAATGATTACCATATTTCCCAAAGAATCCAGGAAAATGAAAATTGGAACATATCTGGCATTACAGGGGGATAAAACTAATGACTTGGTTTTTTCCTTTTTATTTTTTTTATTTTGTAAATTTTATATCATATACCCTGTTCCCTCTCATCTTCCACCTCCCCTCAGACTCACCCTCCACCCCACATAAAAAAAAATCTCATTGTGGAAGCTGCAGTGTATCTCAGTGTGTCCCACAATATTCCCTTTTGTACACCCTGTTTTCCTTGCAAATGTTCATTATAATGACACCTTGGTCTGGTACAAGGCCTCTGGCTTCTGCTACTTTGTCAATACTGGGACCTCACAGGAACTCCTCTCAAATATACTCTTGTCCTGTGTCATGGAGTTCCTGTAGTTTTGGGTCTGTGGAATGCACTCCTGCAGTTCATCCATGGGGTGTTTGTTGATGTGGGCCAACTCAAAGCCCTGGTTCTAGTCTTGCAACCCCTACTTGCAGGGCCTATTCTCCTGAGTACTGTAGCAGGTAAGGGGTTGGACCAGCTCTCCTGCTTTCATGACCCCATCAGGGCCAACTTATCCTGCTTGCTACCTGTGGTGAGGATAAGAGAGTAAAGGGGATCTCTCCCTTGCCAACACCACAAAGCAGACAGAAGGCAGGACTGGCTCTCCCACACTCACTCCCTCAGGGCTGACTCACCCAAAATCCACATCCAGGACCAGCTGTAAGGTGCTACCTAGGGAAGATGCAGTTCCTACTCTACTGAATGCTGTAGCATGTGAAGGACAGGGACAGCTCTCCTGTTCTTGTGACCCTATCAGAGCCAGATCTTCTGTATGCCAATGGTGGTGAGGGCAAAAGGGAGGGGAGGGCATCTCTCCCTGGCCAACACCACCACAAAGCAGACAAAAGGCAGGACTGGCTCCCACACTCACTCCCTTAGGGCTGGCTCACCCATAGGCCCTCATCCAGAGCCAGGCAGGACTCCTCTAGTCTCTGGCTTGCTTCCTGTCCTAGGAGCCCATCTGGCATTTGCCTAGTGCTGGAGTGGTGGTCAACACAGGCTAGCTCCCCTTCCCAGCCCCATGGTGCTGAACTGGTGTTGGTTTCTAGCTTGCTTCCCCTACCCCCAGGAATGTTAGATCAGAACACTGAATGTAGACCCAGCCTCTCTCCTTTCTGCCACCTACTGATGCACATGGGACACAGCAGCCACATCTGCAGTGCCTTTAGGGGCAGTGACTCTTGTTAATATTCAGTTCGGAGTACATTTCTTATATTTTTGGTTGTGAGCCTAGCCTTTAACGGCTGAGCCATCTCTCCAGCCCTGGAGTACAGTTCTTAAGTCAGCATCATGTCAGGCATTGATGATCAAGGTTGATTATGGTAATAGTGAGAGCGAGGCACTGTGATGGGTTGCACTCAGGAAACTAAGACAGGAGGATCACAGAATTGAAGCCAGCCTGGATCACATAGCAGTACCCTGTCTTAAAACAAGATAGTAACCTCCCATCCACAATCAAAATGACAGTAATCACAATCACCAAGATACACATAGTAAATCATTATATTATTCCAGATATAGAGAGAGTTATGAGATTGAGAGGAAGTAGATCGGTTAAAAAGAGGTTGGGGAGATAGGAGCAGCCAGGGAAGGGTCTCTAGAGGTTTATCTTCAAGAGCAGTGTTAGCCATGTTAGCAGTGTTAGTTAAAATATAGGGTTGGGACTCTGGAAAACAAACCACACAGCAGGAATAGTATGATCAATCCTTAGAGACAGGACTCAGTATTGGCTTTTCCAGGAAGAATTGTAAACATAAGGATGAAGTTGAAAGAGAATGAGGGCTTTCTAAGTAATGACCTAGCTTCAAGTTATTAATTCATCTGTTATTAATCAACTCTTGGCAGTATTCTTTTTTAATTATTAATTTTTAAGGTTAACAGATAAAGTAATGGATTTCACTATGACAACTTCATACATATATGTCAATGTACCTGGCAGTGTTCTTAAAGATCTGTTGAATAAATATCCACTGTTAGCACTGAGGAAGATAACATAACCGCTGAGCCATCTCTCTACTTTGCTTTTCATGTTGTGATGAAACACCATGATCAAAGCAACTTGGACAGGAAAGGGTTTATTCCAGTTTACAGTTTGTAGCCCATAATGCAGTGAAGCCAGGGTGCAAGCTGAAGCAGAGCCTTATTGGGTTGCTCTTCATGGCTTTCTCAGTGTGCTCTCTTTTGCTTTTTCTAACACTAATGCAATTTTATTTTATTTTTCCCTTTTGCTGAAAATAGATTTTTTTCACATATATATCCTGATTATACTTTCCCCTCCCTTTATTCCTCCCAGTTCCTCCCTACCTCCCCTCCCATCTGGATCTACTCCCTTTCTGTCTCTCATTAGAAAACAAACAGGCTTCTATGAGATAATATTATAATGTAATAAAATAATACAAAGGCAAATGGATGGAACCAGAGAAAATCATCCTGAGTGAGCTTACTCAGACCCAAAAAGACAACCATGGCATTTACTCACTCATAAGTGGATATTAGCAGTTAAGTACAGGACAACCATGCCACGATCCACAGACCCAATGAAACTAAGTAACAAGGAGGGTACAAGGGATCTTGCTTTAATAGAAACAGATGCAGAGACCCACAGCCAAATATTAGACAAAAATCAAGGAGTCTTGAGGAATAGCCAGGGGAAAGTTTAAGGGAGCTGGAGAGATCAAGAACACCACAAGGAGACCCCCATAGTCAATTAACTGGGACACACGGGGGCTCGTAGAGACTGAACCAAAAACCAAAAAACATTCATGGATGGGTCCTAGGCCCACTACACATATGAAGCGGGATGGGCTGCTTGGTACTCACATGGATCCCCTAACAACTGGAAAAGGGACTGTCTCTGACTTGGACAAGGTTGCCTCCCTCTAGATCCTATTTTCCTAGCAAAACTGTCTTGTCTTGCCTCAGTGGAATTAGTCCTGATGTGAATTTGATATCCCAAAGTGGGTTGGTACCGGGAGTATGGGGGAAGTGAGTGAGAGGGTGGGACTCAGAGGAGGGAGGGGAATGTCAATTGGAATGTAAAATAAACAAATTAATTTAAAAATAAGATAAAACAAAAACTAACACATTGGAAACTGACAAGACAAACCGGCAGAAGGAAAAGGCCCCAAGGGAAGGTACAAGAATCAGAGACCCACTTGCTTGCACACTTAGGAATGCCATAAAAATACTGAACTGAAAGCCATAATATATAAGCAGAGGACCTGGTGCAGACCCGTGCATGCCCTGTGCATGCTGCCTCAGTCTATATGGGTTCATATGTGCTTTGCTCATGTTGATTTAGAGGACTTTGTTTTCTTGGTGTCCTCCATCCCCTCTGGCTCTTACCTTCTTTCTTTCTACCTCTTCTTTGGTGGGGTTACCTGAGCCCTGAGAAGAGGGATTTAATAGAGATATCCCATTTAGGGCTGAGTGTTCCTATGTCTTTCATTCAGCTTTCTTTCTTATAGCACCCAGGCCCACCCTCCCATGGATGGCTCCATCCCCAGTAGGATGGGCCCTCCCACATCATCAGCCATTAATCAAGAAAATGCCCTACAAGCCGAGCATGGTAGTGCACACCTTTAATCCCAGCACTCGGGAGGCAGGCAGATCTCTGTGAGTTTGAGGATAGCCTGGTCTTCAAAGCAAGTCTAGAACAGCTATGGCTCTGTTTACACAGAGAAATCTTGCTTCAAAAAAAAAAAAAGAAAGAAAGAAAAGAAAAGAAAAAAGAAAAAAATGCCCTACAGACTTCCCTATAAGACTCTGAAGGAAGCTTTTCCTCAATTGTGGTTCCTATTCCCAGATGACTCTTGCATGTGCCAAGTTCACAAAAATGTAGCTAGCACAAATTTATATTACAATTTTCCTTCATTATCCAAATATATTGTTCTTGAGTTCAAATGAGTTCAGATGGCAAAGGATACTTGGGAGTTGAATGTGTTTGGTTCCTGAAAGAATGTGATGAAAAGAAACATATTGGCACAGTTGGCCCCGGTGGTATGTATCTGTAATCCCATCACTCAGAAGGTGAAGCAGGATTGTGAGTTCCAGGCTTGTCTGGGATACAAATCAAGTTTAAATTCAACCTGGGCCACATAGCAAGACTATCTTTAAAAAGAGTGAGCTGGGTTTGGTGACACACACCTGTAATCCCAGCACTTGGGAGATAAAGCAGCATGATCATGAGTTCAAAGCCACTCCATACTAAATGAAATCAGAGTTAAGAAACCAGAAAAAAAACAAATATGTATTAGCAGAAAGCAAAGACTGTGATTGGGGAACATTTGGTTCTGTATGTTCTATTTCTGTATGAGAATTTTGGTTTTGGTTTTTGTTGTTGTTGTTATTTTTTTTTCAAGACAGGGTTTCTCTGTATATCCTTCGGCTGTTCTGGACTCACTTTGTAGACCAGGCTGGCCTTGAACTCACAGAGACCCGCCTGCCTCTGTCTCCCAAGTGCTGGGATTAAAGGCGTGCGCCACCACCGCCCAGCAATTAGACAGCTGTGAACTGCCATGGGGTTGCTGGGATTTGAACCTGGGTCCTTTGGAAAAACAGCCAGTGCTCTGAACCCACTGAGCCATCTCTCCAGCCCTGGTTTTGGTTTTAATGAGTAATTTATAGAGTTATTTCCCAATCTTATTTCATCATAGACAACTATGAATATCTTCAAAATGCACCTCCTGGATTTTTCCCAAGACTCAGTGTTATTGGTTTTGCTGGTTTTGCTGGACTCCTTCTTGCTAAAGGTAGGTGCAATTTTTTAGGGTTTTATTTTCATAGTCAGTTTATTGGGAGAGATGGAATATTGTCGCGTCCCTCTCGACCAGCAAGGACGACGCAACTCGCAAAAGCTCTTCTCCAGCAGTTTATTCAGGTCCCTTGAAAACAGTCTTCTGAATCCCTGCTTGTGTCCCTGCTTGTCCTCCCCCAAGCCCTTATATGCCTACTCAAACCCAATCAGATCATGCCACCTGGTGATCCAAGATAGGCTCACAAAAGCAGGAAGCACACCGGGCTAGGCAGCTGCTACCAACTAAGGCTTGTTTACAGCTAAGCTTGAGCTTTCTGGCATCAAGCCAGGCGCCATCTTAGGGTTGCGGCTCACCACAGTTTTGTGGCTTGCCACAGATCCCCCTTTTTGTTTTAAAACGCAACAGGCAAGGGTAGAGGTCTGATCTCTGATATGCATGTAAAGGACATTGTAATGACCCCACGCCCAGTAGCCAACCAGGCTGGTGCCATACCCATCTGGTATCTTTTTCTCAGAGATGGGAAACTAGGATACCAACCCATATGCAATCAAACATGCCCTTCTTGAAGTCGCTAGAAGCTGACCCCAAGTGCAGTGCTTAGCCTCGCATCCTGAGCGTGATGATAGCTTAGTCCTTTAGGACAGTCAACCAAGCTTGCGGCTGTCCAGCCTCCAAGGCAGCAAAGGCTTGCACCAGCATGGCATTACTTCTCCTCTGTGAAATCCTCATCTTACAGATACACCATAGGGCAATGAAACTGACTAGGAAGAGCATGCCTCCTAGGGCACCCATTCCCACCCATTCCTTCAGATGATTCATGGCTCGGAGGATCCATGTTGACAGTCCTTCAGCAACAGAGACATCAACCCGGGTGGAATTCACATGCACGATGGCAATACTCAGATTCTGCATCAGCTTATCAAACTCGCCAGACCAATTTCCTGTAAGATACTGAGAGAGTTGCTTAGACAAATTTGCAGCTACAGTATAATTTTGATATGGCACAGAGGTCACACACAATCCAGTCATTTTCCACTCACAGCCAATCTGGGCCACCTGCCACAATACATCCAAGGCCGTGGCTACATTGGCTGACAAATTATTCAAGGTAGCGGCAGTCTGCACTGAGGCATCCAGGCTTCCAACCCCTTGTTCTTATAAGGGGTGATAGCTGCTTTACACTCCTTTGTACATTGCTCATACACAAGTTGTTTAATTAAGGGCATTGCCAAATCAGGGTCTCCAAATACCCTTCCAGCTGCTTCAACCATTCTAGCCATGAAGTCTGAGAAAGGCTCCAGGGGACCCTGAATAATCTTAGTTAGATTGCCATTCACTTCCCCTTTGTTAGGCAATGATTTCCAAGCTCTGGTTGCGATTAAATTGATTTGCTCAAACACCTGAGCCGGATACCCAGTTTGTTGTTGAGCAAATCGACCTTGCCCAAGAAGCATGTCCACATCCCAGGCTGGGTTTCCTGCTGCACAATTAGCAGCAGCTTGTTCATTAGCAAACTCAATCAAGAAAGCCTTCCAATCTAAATACTGCCCAGAGGACAGGCAGGCACATGCCAAGCTCATCCAGTCACTAGGAGTCATGTAATAATGACTAAGAGCTTCCACCTGAGCTACAGTGAAAGCAGCATTAATCCCATAAGTGCGGACAGACTCAGCAAGTGCTTTAATTACCTCAAAATCGAGGGGTTCATGATAACGATTTCCCCCTCCATCCTGAAAGACAGGGTAGTACAGCTCATGTCTCACTTCCCTCCAGACATTTGGACAGAATGACCGCCCACTAGGACCACTCGGAGGGGAAGTCTCATTATATGAAGGCGGCGCCAACACAGGCGGCCCCGGACCTGAGGGCTCTATCCGGGTACAGTCAGAACTCTTCCTCAAAGATGACTTCTCCATTTCCCTTGCTAACATTTCAAGTTCCTCTTCAGACTCTGAGCTATCCTCTTCCGAAGTATCTTTCCCAGATTTGACCAAGCGCTCCTCTTTTAACTGCTTTAATGTCTCTTGTCCCTTTCCACGGCCTTGCAATATCTCTGATCTTCTAAACAACTACGAACAAGTCTCCAAATAGGCCGTGCTCCTCCCTGCAATGTACCTTGCTCCCAGGCAAAATCTAGATCTCTCCCAAGCTTATCCCAGCAACTGATAAAGGCCAGCAAGGCTAGCATTCGCTCCATTTCTGTGAGGCACTCTCTGCTTTCCTCACCTTGCTCTGCCAGTTGTGTCTTCTACTCGTCCGAATCACGGAACTTTATTGCTCCCTCCCAGAGACCTTATTGCCTCTTTACCGAGGTCCTTATTGCTCCCTCCGGAGACCTTATTGCCTCTTTACCGAGGTCCTTATTGCTCCCTCCCAGAGACCTTATTGCCTCTTTACCGAGGTCCTTATTGCTCCCTCCCGGAGACCTTATTGCCTCTTTACCGAGGTCCTTATTGCTCCCTCCCGGAGACCTTATTGCCTCTTTACCGAGGTCCTTATTGCTCCCTCCTGGAGACCTTATAGTTCGCAACTTCCCGCGAAACTTTACCTTTAGTTCGCAACTTCCCGCGAAACGTTACCTTTAGTTCGCAATTTCCGTGAAACTTTATTGTCCCAATTTATCCCGGGAACTTACCAGTGCACTGCCCCTGACTGCAGGAGTTCTGAGTCTTTTCTGGTTCCCCGTATGGGCCACCACTTGTCGCGTCCCTCTCGACCAGCAAGAACGACGCAACTCGCAAAAGCTCTTCTCCAGCAGTTTATTCAGGTCCCTTGAAAACAGTCTTCCGAATCCTTGCTTGTGTCTCTGCTTCTCTGCTTGTGTCTCTGCTTCTCTGCTTGTGTCTCTGATTCTCTGCTTGTGTCGCTCTGCTTCTCCTCCCCCAAGCCCTTATATGCCTACTCAAACCCAATCAGATCATGCCACCTGGTGATCCAAGATAGGCTCACAAAAGGAGGAAGCACACCGGGCTAGGCAGCTGCTACCAACTAAGGCTTGTTTACAGCTAAGCTTGAGCTTTCTGGCATCAAGCCAGGCGCCATCTTAGGGTTGCGGCTCACCACAGTTTTGTGGCTCGCCACAGAATATATGTTTGATTCTTTATCTATATTTAATAGTTTTTAGATAAATTGGTTTCTGAATGTAGACTTCTTAACGTATGATTCGTGTGCTTGTTTATTCCATTACATTTGATTTTAAACATGCATAGAAATTATATGCTCTTGGTAAGAAAAAGAAATTAGTTATACTTAATAAGCACATTTACTTGTTCAAATATCTATTGCTCTGTGGTATAGAAAAAATGAACTTCTGTTCAAAGTCTTTCATACCTGACAAAGTGTTTGTGAATGCTTCACTGTTGCCAGGCATGGTGGCACACACCTTTAATCTCAGCACTGGGGAGGCATAGCCAGGGGGATCTCTGTGAGTTCGGGGTCAGCCTGGTCTACAGAGTGAGTTCCAGGACAGCCAGGGCTACACAGAGAAACCTTGTTTGAAAAAACAAGAAAGAAAAAAGTTGCACTGTTATGATTAGGCTGTTAATTATAGTAAGCAAGACAGTGATGGATAAAGATTTACTAGTTTATTAACTTCAAGTGTCACACCTTCAGTTAGTGATGATATAAAAACTTTAAAAATGCTTCAAATTAAAGAACCTAGTAAGTATCTCTGAATATTACCATAGGGGCTTGGGTATATAGCCCAGTTGCAAAATGCTTTTATACTTGAGGCCCTGGGCTGGATCCCAAGCACCAGAAAATATTACTTTATTCTACTACTATATCATAAAACAATAATGGTAATAAAAGGCATACTAAGAAGAAATTATTTTTATGATCTATTTGGAGTTTTACTAGTTGTAAAATAATATTTCTGACATAAAATGCAGATATTACAAAAATTCTGATTATAAATTTAGTGTGATAATTCTAGCATTCAGAAGGCTGATGCACAAGAAGACTGTCTTAAGACTAATCTGGGCCACATAGTGAGTTCCAGGCCAGCCTGACCTACAGAATGAGATTCTCTCAAACAAAAGAAAAATACAAAACTGTCAAATCCCAGCCAAGAACCCTATAATGTGACCACCATAAAAGAGAACATAGTTTTATACTGATTGCTCTAATTTTAGAACTCTTCCCTCTTGGTGCATAAGGTGTTATGTTAGAGTCAGGAGGGCGAACACTGCACTGCTGCCACCTTGGTTCACCTGAGGAATCAATTCCAGCACATTTTCCTGTTTGATCCTCTTCCAGTGTGTTTTCACTTTGTTGTTAGGTTTCTGTAGATTTAGTATCCTGCTGTTTGTTGTGTGCAGCCCATTTTCCTCCTGGGTTCATGCTGTAACCTGGCCTGAGACTCTAATACAACTCTTCATGGACTTTTCACCCTCAGTATTGAACCCCATTTTCTGGCCTTCTGTGTCACTTTCTCCATGGCGTATTCAGCAATATTGCACTACATGCTTAAGTTGCTTTTAAAAAGTGTACGTGGGAGACAAACTTTCCAAGACTGTTTTTATGTCTGTTCCTCATACTGACAGTTTGGATAGTTTGGAGTCCTTTTTCATGGGAGAGTGAACAGCCTGTCTGGATACTTGTTGTTTCTCCTTTTTGTAAAATTCTGAAAATCTGAGGTTCTTCAATGTTCTGAATTTCTATGGCATGGTGACTATACACAGATGCCTATAGCCTTCTTCAGCTGAAGAGTTATATATATCTGCTCTTTCTACGAGGATTTGCTTTCTTTTTCCTTCCTGAATGCTTTTAGTTAATCATGTTTTCTACGCTGTCATGTAGGTGTTGGGAATTAAACTCAGGACCTCTGGAAGAGCAGCTAGTGCTCTTAACCACTGAGCCATCTCT
Organism: Lophiomys imhausi; assembly: GCA_907164525.1. Taxonomy (NCBI): domain Eukaryota; kingdom Metazoa; phylum Chordata; class Mammalia; order Rodentia; family Muridae; genus Lophiomys; species Lophiomys imhausi. The sequence goes on along the minus strand of CAJQZJ010029332.1, from coordinate 237,490 downwards.
CCAGCCTGAGGTCTTTACTCTGAAGCACTAACAATGGCATGTGCTTTCGTGTGTGTGTGTGTGTGTGTGTGTGTGTGTGTGTGTCTCTCTGTGGTGCTGGGGAACAACCATCCTTCATACATGTCAGACAAGTGCTGTATTCCTAACAGCTGACACTTTTTTGTTGTGCTGGGAATGAAATCCAGCCCTTTATTTAAGCTAAGCAAGTAATCTACCACTGACCTACATCCCAGCCTAGATGACTTCTTATCTGCTAGTGGCTACTTAGCACATTTTCTTTTCTTTACAGGGTTTCTGATCTGTATTTTATTCTCTTACTGTTGTTTTAATGAAATCTCAGGAAGGAGACGAAAGGAACAATTGTCTTTTGTATTTATATAGGTAGGTGGTCAGTTATCTTTAAAAAAAAAAAACAAACCCTAGAAACAAAAATACTGTTTTTTTTAAATTTGTTTTTCTGTTTCCTTAGGAATGATGTTCTCAAGTTGGGTATGGTGGTAATCCTAACACTGTAATCTCACACCTGTAATTCTACCACATAGGAAACAGAGGAAAAATGTCACAAGATCAAGACTACTCTGGGATACATAGTGAGAAGTCAAAAAAGCAAAGCAGCAGAAACATAGAAACCTAGAAAAAAGGCACATCAAGGCCAACATAGGCTATGTCGCCTTAATTAATGGTGGCTCTATTGGGATATTTGTTGAGAAGTCAGTCACAAAGAATCACACTTTATATGATTCCATGTATATGAAATTACCAGAGTAGGCAAATCCATAGAGATCAAAAGTAGGTTTACCCTTAGCCTTATGTGTTTATTGGTGGGGATGGAGGACGATGCTGACTGGGTTCTTTCCTTCCTTCCTACCTATCTTCCTATCTTCCTTCCTTCCTACCTTCATTTCTTTCTTGGTGCTGGGGATTTCAAGGTCTTGTGCATGGTAAACATGTTTTACCCTCAAAGGTGGGAGTTTCTTTTGAGAATAATAGAATTGATTGTGATGATGGTTACACAGCTTTGTGAATACATTAATAGTCATTGTTGTAGTGAGACTTCTGAGACTTTGGTTTCTTTAAAAACACAGAAATATTATAAGAATGTGTTTTTGTTTTAATCCCAGGTGTGGGGATGTGGGGCTTGCTTCAGACTGTCTACAGCAGCTGACTATTATATGCCTCATGCTCTAGCAGAAGAATGATTTTACCAGCTGCAGATAGTTTCTGTAATTGTGTGACATTTTGAATTCTGGGAGTTTTTCAGAGGGTCTATAAATGCTAGGGCCTTGAGATGTGGGGTGGGTGGTTGTGGTTATTCAGGGGGGTTAGTTTTGGTTTGTTAGTAGTCGTGGTCAAAGAAGAAACAAGAAGAAAGAAATTAGATTCAACAATCTGTATCTCTCTCACTCCCCCCTCTCTCCCTTCTCTCCTATCTAGTGATAGGAGGTGAAACTAGGGGGATAAAGGATGGAAAAAAGAACCCCAAAGTACCAAAGACCAGCTACACATTGCAATTTGTACTTTAAATGGGTGATATGTATGAATTATATTGCAGAGCTGTAAAGAAGTAGCGATTCATTTTGTGTGTACTATTAAGTAATATGTTAATTTAGGGTCAAAGATACTTTGTATGACATTAAAAGTATAAAGCAAATTGTGAGAGTAAGGATAACAAATCATCTGATGGTGTGTACCATTTTTTATTGACCAGGTTCAAAAATAAAGAAGCTGGTATATCCTCCTTTTTTTCATGGGATTAGGTGCTTCTATCTATTACCCACAGCAAGCCATCACCTTTGCCCAGGTGAGTCAGACCTAGTAAGCAAGATGTTCTTCATTCCTGCATTTGTGTTACTGGTAGCTCTGCTAGTTTATAACACCAAAGTAAAATTTATTTCTTAGCCAATTAAAAAAATTCTCATTATTTACCTCATGTGTATAATGTCAGTGTTCAGAGAATGCATACTAATTCGAATATTAATCCAAGAAATTTTAAGATACCATTGATGTACTTATGTAGCAGTCTAAAGAATCAACTTCCAAAGCTGGTAATTATAGCTACTTTCAGCCTGCCCTCACTGGCATTGTATGTAGAGACTGCTCTAGCCTTCATGCTTTCTCCTAGGTATCTGTGCCAGACTCACTTTCCTTATTGCATCATGAGGTGTGTGGTCTCCTTTGGTGTAGAGGCCCTGTTTGGGGTTTTTAGTTAACTGTCCTTTTCTTACCCTTCAGACCTCAGTTTGATGATATCATGACAAGTAGAGAGATCACAGTTGGCCAATAACTTGGGTAAAAATAGACCACAAGGTTTCCAAGCATGGCTTAAGATCAGTAGCATCAGGGCCGGGTGGTGGTGTCACACGTCTTTAATCCCAGCACTTGGGAGGCAGAAGCAGGTGGATCTCTGTGAGTTCAAGGCCAGCCTGGTCTACAAATCGAGTCCAGGAGAGCCAAGGATACACAGAGAAATCCTGTCTCAAAACGAATAAACAAAGATCAGTAGCATCAAGCATGTCCTGGGAACTTGTCAGAGATGCAAATTCTCAGGCCCACCCCAGACTAATTGAGTAAGTCAGGCAGTGTAAGCATGTGGATTAGCCATGTGTGTTTTAGTAGGGCTTCCAGGTGATTAAGATGTCAAGATATTTTAGAATGTAAGCTTTAGATGCTGTTCTGCAGTCAGTGGTACTGTTTACATAGAGTCCCTGGGAATCTGGCAAGAAGTCAGGCTTTAGGTTTTGAGGTCTTCTTCAGCTTAGGAGCATAGGGATCCACTTGCCAGAACTTCCCTATCACATGAAGATGCTGCCCTAGGAAGACACAGCAGTGCAGTCATCAGAATCAGGCTCTGAGGGCTCTAAGCCAGACCAGCCCAACATTGGGGCCCTTGGATTCCTCATGACAGAAGTCCCAATTCTCATGGACTTCAGTTGTAGGTGGGAATCTAGTGACCACAGGAGTGAGAAATTGGTGTGTTTGCTTATGAGAACCAGCAGTACTTTTCTACAGTTAGCTCAAGATTGTTTGCAACAGCCCTGGAGGCAGGTGGTGGTTAATATTCCTGTCCCTGCTTGCACTCCAGCTCAGAAAGAATGAATAATGTCTGTCTTTCTTTGAGAAAAGAAAAGAAGTTAAACATGGTTCTAGACTCCTAAAGTTTAAGAAGTAAATGGGTGCAGGGACTGGCTGCTGGCCATGAAGCACCATGCTTGTCCTGAAGAGAGAGGGCTTTCTCCTTTTGTCTTCTGTCCCTCAGCATCTGTTGAAAACATCTTCTGTATTCATCACCAAGGTAGTAGGACACAATGAAAAAGACCTACAAGTGGGTAGTGATGACGCTTGAGCAGTAAGGATATCTTTACTGCTGCTGAATTAGACCCCTAAACAATCAAAATGGTAAACTTTGGGAGAGATTTTCTGATATTGTATCATGTTGTTTAATTTCTTTTTCTTTCTTAGAAACCTCAAACTTGTTTGGACCACTTAGCCACTTAAATTCTGTTCTGTTCAGTAGTATATAGCTAAAAAATAATATAAAATCCCCACAGATTGGGGCAGGGGAAGTAGTGGCTTGGTGGTAGAGCACTTGCCTAGCGTATGTGAAAGTTCCATGACCAAACCCCAAACACACAAAAAAGATAACCCTCATATTGATGGAAAATGTTATTTTCCTTTCAATGGTGTGAAACACCAAGAACAGCAGTATCATATGTGGTAAATGCTTAACATATTGAACAAGGAGCCTAAGACTCTTAGCATATCATATATTTTAAAAGCAGTTGGTACATCTGAGAACTATGATTTGCAGAAATCAACACGTTACAGACACCACTCTTTTTACAAGCATTGGGGCTGTAGACAAATCACTAGACCTTTGAGTGTATCCTTGCAGTCTTCATGCCCTTACTGTTCTGTAGGATAGGGATAACCCATGAGAACGTGTTTTGTCACACAACACTATACAAAGATTAATTATGAAAATTAGGAAGAGGTTGATAACTGTTTTTAAAAATTCTAAATGCTAGGGCTGGAGAGATGATGGCCTCAGGGCTAAGAGCTGTTACTGCTCATCCAGAAGTGTTTGATTCCCAGCACAACCACCTGTAACTCCAGTCCAGTGTGTCTGTTGCCCTCTTTTGGGTGCTGCATACACATCATACACACGTACATGTGCCCGTGCACATGACGACACACACACACCAAGTAAAAACAGTTTTGAAGTATGATGGTGTAGAGCACTCAGCATTCTTTGTTATAAGTAGAACAATGAATGCAAATTGCTAGTAGCATTTTTTTTTGAAGACCTAATACTTGGGAAAAAAATTTCCCAGGTGCCTGGAGCATTGGCTCAGTTGTTAAGAGCGCCTTTTCCCCCTCCAAGGACCCAGGTTTGATTCCTAGCACCGACGTGGCAGCTCACAACTATTTGTAAATCCAGTCCCAGATGATCTGATGCCCTCTTCTAACTTCCTCTGACCCCTCTTCAGGCACCAAGCACATGTGTGGTGTGCTACTTACATACAGACAGAACACATACCACACTCAACTCACTTTCTCTCTTTCCTTCTCTCTCTCTCTCTCTCTCTCTCTCTCTCTCTCTCTCTCCCTCTCCCTCTCCCTCTCCCTCTCCCTCTCCCTCTCTCTCAAGTAATTCAGGCCAGCTAAAGATAGGCAAACATTTTAAGGTCATGACCTGTCTAAGGCTAGGACCTCATGGGATGTTGGAAGAATGTTTATGGATCATGCTATTGTACAAAATCCCTATAGTAATTAAAAAATGGCTGTGCCTGGGAAAATTGGAAGCATTTCCATTGGGTTTACATGTTTTACATGTAAGACTTTAAAATGAATGAGTGATTTTTCACCTTAGCTGGACCTGGTGATTGTAACGTACCAGGCTGGGTATTAGATGGGTTAGGTAGATGCTTTTTCTCTTTGTGATTTTAAGAATTCCTCATATCATCAGTGCTCTCCTACATTTAGTTTAGAAAATAAAGTCTTTTGGGATCTGCGATGTAGGTATCAGTAACATGCATAATGCCCCAGGTTTGACAGTTAGCACCAGTGATAAAAGATATACACATAACTTATAGCAAGTAATTTTAAGAGAGAACTATATGCAACCAGATGATTTTTCTTCTTATCCTTTTTCCTGCATTTGTTTTTTTCATTATTTTTCAATTTTTACTTTTAAGTTATACAGTTTTTTTGTTGTTGTTTTGTTTTTTCCTTTTGAGACAGGATTTCACTGTTGTTCAGGCTGGTGTTGAATTTGTAGAAGTCTACCTGCCTCAGCCCCTTGAGTGCTGAGATTATAGATGTGAGCCACCAAAAACTGAGATAAATCTCTCTTTTCTTTTTCTTTTGTGGTGCTAGAGATTGAAGCCAGAATGTTTCCTAAGCTAGTCCTCTACCATTGAACTATATCCTCAGCATATTATACAGGTTTACTAGATATGCCCAAGATTTCCTGTAGTAAGTAGTTACACACACACACACACACACACACACACACACACACACACACAGCAGTCAAATGCAGTACTTTTGGAAATGGGAAAAAAGAAACTCTCTTTTTTAATCATTCACAAATGGAATGCTCATCTGTCTTTTCTGTTTGTGTTTCAAGGTCACCGGGGAGAAGTTTTACGAGTGGGGAATACAAGGGTACATAATTGTAGAAGATTTGTGGAAGGAAAATTTTCAGAAGGTGAGATCATTTTCATTATTTTCCTTTTGGTTTAAATATGTGGTTCTTCTAAGGCTTTATAAAATACTTAAATAAATTTATTCCTTTCATTGTTTCTTATGTTGGCTTTTAGTCATATCTCCTACTCAGATTTTCTAGTGTCCTTTTTGGAAGAACAGTAGAATGCCTGAGTATTTGGTTATTAACAATAGGTCAAAAATTGGTCATCAAAAAATACATCTCAGTATATAGCCTTACACTGTAATTTCCATCCTCTTCTATGTATAGTTTTCTTACAGTATACCATATTATCTAAAAGTTGTGCCATAAATGGGTTCAATGTTAGTGAGATGTCTCAGTGCATAGAGAGGTACTTCCTGCTAAGTCTGATGACCTGAATTTGGTCCTCACAGCCCACATGGCCATATAGAAAACTCATTTCTACAAGTTGTCCTCTAACCTACACATATACACATGCACTGTGATGTGTACATTCCCATACATGTACACACACACGCATGCATGCGCACACACACACACACACACACACACACACACACACACGTAAATAAATGTGATTAAAAGTACTTGGGACCAGGCCAGGCGTGATGGTGCATGCCTATAATCCCAGCACTCAGGATGGCTTGATTCGGGTCTGTCACTCCGTTCCTGGGGAGTCTACCTCTTCTGGCCTCCAAAGGCACAAAGCATGCACATGGTACATATGCATCTATGCAAGCAAAACATCCATACACATAAAATAATTAAATAATATAAAAGGAATATATTATGTTCTCAGGAAAAAAATGCATAATTGAGACATACACCCTCCCTTGATTTTATACTTAATCATAAGCTCTGTTCCTTGCCTTTAGTATTATTTGTTCATCTCCCATCTGATGGTGTAGGCTTTGATAAGTTAGGGAGTAGTCATAGGCCATATTCTGTGCCATTTGGTGGATAAGTAGCAGAGAGGAGGTTGTGTCATCATAAGGATGTGTCACTTTTCAACTCTTCTAGTGGAGATTGTATGTGGCCTGTAGAAATGGTCTCTTTTTTTATAAAGAAAACTCAGAGCTGGGTAGCAGTGGCACACGCCTTTTATCCTAGTGCTTGGGAGGCAGAGTCAGGTGAATCTCTGAGTTCGAGGCTACACAGAGAAACCCTGTCTTTTAAAAAGCGAAAACAAGCAGCAGAAAAAGAATGCTTAGTACAGAACAAGGCACTGTGCCTTGTGCATGTTCAGAGACCCAGCTAAGGGCAAACTGGGGTTCTTGCATTAACATACTTTCTGCAGTATGGATCAAAGAAAGTGCATTTGGCTCCAGTTATTTCAAAAGAAAATACTCTTGTAAAAATATATAAATAGAAGGTAATGGGGCAGATATCATCAAAGTAAGTTAAATGTGTACATGAAAATGTCATAATGAAGCCTGTTATTTTGTATCATTAATACACACTCATAAAAATGTCTTTAAATAAATGCACTAGAGTTGTAGCTCAGTAGGGAAAAATGAGCTTAGCATACACAAGGCCCCAGCACCACAAACATACATACATATATATGTGTAAATATCAGGATTTACGAGTAATATTACAGACTAAATGACAAGCCCTTCTTCCTCATTGTATCTATAAACAACCTTTTAGTGCAGTCTTAAGACTGATTTTTAAATTGCTTTTAGATTTGTTTGTTTTATTTTGTATGTATGAATGTTTTGCCTGCATGTATGTCTGTGTACCACGTTCATGTCTGGTGCCCATGGAGGTCAGAAGAGGGCGTTGGATTCCCTGGAACTGGAGTTATAGATGGTTGTCAGGTACCATGTGTGTGTTGGGAATTGAATTTGGGTTGACTGCAAGAACAAGTGCTCTTAACCACTTAGCCAGCTTCAGGACTGATTTTTATGCTGGTGGTTTATGAAGGAGTTAGTCCCTTTTGAGCTCATTTAAACTCTTTTCTTTTGAGGGCAGGATTTTATCTATCTATCTATCTATCTATCTATCTATCTATTTATTTATTTATTTTTTCCATTGGGCTTGATCTACTTTTTTTATAATTTATTTTTTATTTCTTCAAGTTTCATCTCAATCACAATCCCCTCCCTACTGCCCCCTCCAGTCCCACCCTTCCACCCTCCTCCCCCTCAACCCCCCCATTCTCTTCCCCCTTTTTTTAAGTTTAAGGTATATCTTTTTCATTAGTCACTTAAAGAAAAATTATTTGCTTCAGCTAAAATGAACTGAATCTACCTATATTCAGAACTAGGACCCTGCCTGTCTACCAGAGGGAACAACAAACTGAAAGGTGTTTTAAAAAAAATATTGCCTTGGTTTTCTTTAAAGCTTTACTTTTGTTTAACTATGTATGTATATATTGTAAAACATGATGGTTGGTCTTGCATATCAACCATTGTTTGTTTGTTTTAGCCATGGTTTCATGTTTTCCTGACTGGCCTTGAACTCACTATATAGCTGAGGATGACTTTGAACTCCTGAACCTCCTCTCAGTTTTTTGAGTGTTAGGATTACAAATGTGGGTCCCCACATCCAGTTCAGCTTGCCTAATTTTCCTTGAGCTTGGCTTATAAATATACCACGTATAAACATATAAACTATCTCAATTGAGTCTTATTTTTGTTATATTCCTTTAATAGTATGATTATAAGCAATGAAAGATAGTACCTTATTTAACTTCACAGACTATATACTTTTGTGTGGGAAAATACATCCATTGATGGCTAATTGGGTAGTTTTCAGCATACTGTTATAGCACACAGAACTGTGAGCAGGTTTTTTTGTTTGTTTGTTTTTGTTTTTTGTTTTTGACTGACTTTGTAGACCAGACTGACTTTGAACTTAAGATCAGGAGAGAGATAATTTACCAATGTTTATTTGGGGAAAAATTTTTTGAGCCATGGTCTCTCTGTGTAACTCTGGCTGTCCAGTAACTTGCTGTGTAGACCAGGCTGACCTCAAACTCACAAAGATCCACCTGTCTGTCTCTCCGAAGTGCTAGGATTAAAGGCATGAGTCATCATACCCAGCTGGAAAAGTTTTAACAGTATGGAACAGTTGCAAAACTAGCACCATTCACTTAGATTTACTGATTACCATCTGTTATATTGTCTTTCCATCTTTTAATACATGCATTTTGTTCACATACACACATATGTATATTTTGTGGAACCATTTGAAAGTTCTAGATATTCATTACACTTTCCATACATTATGTATAATTCAGTATGCATTTCCAAAGAACATGGAGGTTTATTTATATAAATAACAATGATCACATCACACCCAGGAAAACTCTTTGTTGATACTAATATTATTGAATACATACCCCACACTCAGATTTCTCTAGTTTCCCTTACTGAACAGCTTTTTAACCCTTTACTACTTTCTAAAACCATTTTTATAGCTAAGTTAATTATTAAAAGGCAAACACTTGTAAACCATGATCTAAGATGAAAAATAGAATCAGCTGTTTACCCATTTAACCCTCCATGTAGCTGATCTGAGGCACAGCACTCTTCACCTCTTTAAAAACAGCTACTTTTCAAGTATTTTATTGTAATAGCTTTCTTGTTTTGTTTTTGAGACAGGATCTTACTGTGTAACTCAGGTGACCCCTAGCTTTTGGTGATCTTCCAACCTCAGCCTCATCAGAACTGGGATTATAGGTGTGAGTCAGACTACCTTTCTTTATGACTTTATCACCTTAGTACTTAAGTTTCTCTTTCTTTCTCTCTCTCTCTCTAATGTATGTGTTTCTGTCTATCTGTCTGTGAGTCTTTGTCTCTTCCCCTCTCTCCAGTGTGTGTCTCTTTCCTACCCATGTGTATCTTGCTATGTAACCCTGGCAGGCCTGGAACTCACTATTTTGAACAGACTGGCATTGAACTCAGATCTGCCTGCTTCTGCCTCCTGAGTGCTAGGATTAAAGACATTCACAACCAAGTCAAGTTTTTATGACTTCTAATTACCTCTCTCTCTTTTTGCGTGTTAAGATTCTTAATTTACAAGTTCTTTTTTGTCGTTTTACTTTTTTGTTATTTTTATTTGTTGAAAGAATCTGGCATATTTGGCCTATGACATTTCTAACATGGGTTTTGCTGACTGCAAACATAGCTAACAGTTCTCTGAAGTGCTTGCAAAAGGACAAGCTAATCCAGAGGCTTCTTGATGTGCATCATATTTGATAAGTTCTATGCAGACACATAAATCTAGTATGTTTTATTTTTGTGAGGAGGGTCTTGCTGTGTAGTCTAGACTGGCTTTGAAGTTAGGGTCTTATGAGTCTTATGCTTCATTCTTAGGAGTGCTGGGGTTACTGGTGTGCCCCAGCAAGCATGGCTGTTGTCCTTTATTGATAATCAGAAATTCTTTATATAGTTGATTTCTGATATTCTCTATAATCCTTTTGTTTTAGAAATTTAATAAAAGCATTGGTATTTGATTGTTCATTGTTAATCTGAAACCTTTTCAGAAGAATCCCAGTTTCAAATCTGAGAATCAGAGGTAGAGACTAATTTCATGTATGAGGCCTTAGAGTTACAGATAGCTTTTTAAAAATTTATTTATTATGAATGCAGTGTTCTGTCTGCATGTATGCCTGCAGGCAAGAAGAGGGCACCAGATCTCATTATGGATGGTTGTGAGCCAGCATGTGGGTGCTGGGAATTGAACTCAGGAGGACCTCTGGAAGAACAGCCAGTGCTCTTAACCTCTGAGCCATCTCTCCAGCCCCTCTTTTTTTCTTTTTAAGACAAGGTCTTACTTTGTAATCTAGGCTAGTCTGGAACATGTGGTTGTCTTTGTGTTTCAGCCTCCCACTTGTTGAAATTACATGTGTGACTACTACATGTGGCCCCACTGATGACTGTTTTGGCGTTGTCTTATAATGTACTTGCTCAATACAGCCATCTTCCCAGTAAATGTCAGATTTTTGCTTTTCACTAGGTTATTACAATCTGCAGCAAGTTACTTTTCATATGAGTGTTAAAGGCCAAAATAATTATTATTTAAAGGTCAGAAAAACACAGAAACACAAACTTTTCTCAACATGAAAACTGAGCAGAACCTCTCAAGTTGAGCTTTAGTTTTAGTTTGGCCTTTGCTGGGTCAGCAAGAAAATACAAGGGAAATAGCAGCTACCACCCTGGGTAAACATTGTGCATTCTCTTCCTTCATTCTAGATTTCTCAGCTCTCTGAACATAAGTTTAGTTGAGAGTAACTTATGTGATCTTAAAAGATTTGCCTTTGAAATAAGCCAGTCATAGAAGTTCGTGTACCCTGCGAGTCCACGTATGTGAGGTGTATAGAGATACCAAACTCATAGAAGCAAAGATTGACTGATGGCTCTTGCCAGGGGCTGGAGGAGGGAAAAATGAGGAGTTACTAATTGATGGGTAGAAAGTTTTAAACAAGATGAGTAAGTTCTGAAAGTCTGCTTTTCTATCTTAAAAAAAAAAATTACCTAGTTTCTTTATTTCTAATAGTCTTTTTTTAAGAGAAATGACACATTCAGGAAAATTTTAGCTTCATGGAAAATGTACCACATTGTCCTTACTTTCTTTTTAATTTATATGGTAGGAAGTATAAATGACCTACCATCCTAACAATATATATACTGTTTTGTCACGCTGGCTGCATACAGGCTAGATAAATGTTCTATTGCTGAGTAATACTCTTGGCTCTTAGCAGATTTTGAAGTGTACAACACAATATTGTCTTCTTTTGCCTCTGAAACAAATGGATATACTCAAGCTGAACACAATACAGATTTCTTATCTTTGCACAGTTGGTCAGAAGTCTAGCATTAAATCTAGCAGAGTTGCGTTCCTCTCCAGCGGCCCTCCAACAGAATTTCCTGTTCACTGAGGTTGACAGAATTTAATTCCTTGCTGTTGGAAAACTAAGGTTTTTTTGTTTTGTTTTTGTTTTTGTTTTTGCTTATCAACTGCCTGGCAACTGAGGCTGACACCTTCCTTCAAAACCAGGAACACGGGTCTCTTTCTTAACTCTCCTTTCTCTGACACCCTTGTTTGCCTCCCTAGTCTCTATTAACCCTTCAAATTCAACTGGGCCCATTCATATAATCCAAGATAATTCTGGCGCATGCTTCATCTGGCGCAGCCACAGGTTCTCAGATATAGGGATCTTTGGAAGCCACTATTCTGCTTATCATATTCCAGTGAACTGAAATTTTGTTGGGGTCTTTAACAGGTCATCTGCCCTCTATTTCTTACATTTGCATGCAAAGTAATGAATTCTGTTCTGGTATTTCCATACATACTTTGTTCTTGTTGGTTCTCCTTCCTCATCTCTCTCTCTCGTCCTCACCCCTCTTTTAGCCTTCTTTCTCCACACAGTAACCCTGCTTATTTATAATCAGATATATTTTAGTACACTCTCCCTTTTCTCTAAAGACCTCTTCTCCTCTCGTGGTCCACTGTCCGGTTTCCTGCTTGCACTTGCACCCACTTCCATATAGACATATATACAAATTAAAATCTAGGAGCCACATATGAAAGAAAACATACAGTATTTGTCTTTTCAAGCCTGGCTTATTTTGCCTAATATAATCATCTTGAGTTATATCAATTTTCAGCAAATATAACTTTTTTCTGCAAATATATTTTTTTTATTATTTATAACCTAACCACTAAGGCTATATGGCATATTTTTTGGTGCATTCATCTACTGATAGGCATTTAGGCTGCTTCCATTCCCTAGTTACTTTTTGTTAAAAAGATATGACCTATCATGCGGAGTAGGTCACATTCATTGAGCTTAGCTTAGAGGGCTCTCTATTCAGGAGTCTGTCAGGCAGACTATTACCTCCATTGCACAAGTAAGAGAATTGCATTTTAGAGGAGTTAAGTAAGGAGTAAGAGTGTGCTCATGTGGGGGGGTCGGTGGGGGGTGTGTGATAGGGGGAGTCCAGAGGACAATGCTATTCTTCCAGTGCTGTTCACCTGGATTCTTCTGTTTTGTTTTACTTTTGAGACTGGGCTTCGCCCTGACCTGGGACTTTCCAAGTAGGCTGGCTGACTGTCCTCTGAGCCCTCACCCCACTTCTGAGATACAAGCACATGCCCCCATACCTGGATTTTTTTAAATTTGGGTTTTGGGAGTCATACTCACAAATTCATGGCTGTACTGTAATCTGTCCGTCTATTCCTAGGCCTCCCACATTTTGGGAGCATGCAGTCCTTCCAGTGTTTGACTTGGCTGTGTCAGTTACTTATTATCGAGCTCAAGTACCTGATAAGGGGCACCTTAGGGAGGGGGATTTATTTTGGGTCTTGGTTTGGAGGTACAGTCCATCATGGTTTGAAAGGCATGGTGATGGAAATGGCTACCAGCTGTGTCTTCTCATTTCCTCACATCTCAACCGAACAGGAAACAGAGAGCAGGGAATGTCAGCACTCCATTCTCTTTCTCCTTTATGTTTAGTGTGGGAACTGAGATCATGGCCATGGGATGATGTTACCCACACTCTGGGTAGGTCTTCCATCCTCAGTTAAACCTCTCTGGAAACATTTTTACACACACCTCTATGTCTCCTAGGTGCTTCCAAATCCAGTTAACCTACAATAGAGATTAACCATCATTCTGGCAGTCTCCCTTTACATAACAGTGCAGAGTAATTAGGCACCAATGTTTTGATTTTTTCAAAATGGTTTCAGTAGTGCTAATAGAAATTGTTATTTGTGTTCATAGATGTGGTAAGGATGCATTGAAAAAAACAAATATGCATTAAAATTAGATTATAAGGTAAGCTTATTTTTTAAGAGAAAACTTTCTCTGAAAATGCAAACATATTTTTGGCTTGTTATTAAATCATGGACTACCTTTTGAAGTGAGAATGTTGCTTCCTTTGAGATCATGGTGCTGTCTCAAGAGAGATCTTAATTTATAGTTTATAGTGTGGTTGTGGATGGGTGGGCCCAGTATGTTTTTAGTGAGATATTGGTTCTGATTTGTTTTGCTATAAGTGATACCTATCTAAACAAGGCCATATTCTTGGCAACAGAACTGTTTTGCTCAATCAGTACAATGGAATGCTTTGGCTGCTTATTTTCTTCATCTGAGTGATTTTTTTTTGAAGAGTTTGTAAATTTGGCATCTGGTTTTTTTCATGTTGAGAGACTATCAAGTATAGATAATACAATATCTAAGAATATCATTAAATATATGTGGCAATTAGTAAGTTAATTGAGATATAAATGTATTTAATTAGGTCGGAAGCCATATTGCTTTTATGGCAGACCTGGTAGTTAGATATGGTTATTTTACTTTCATAACCTTCTTTTTATGTGTTTTTTTGTTTATTTATTTGTAACTTCAAGTTACATCTCCATCACAACTCCCTCCCTCCACCTGTATGGTTCCACCCTCCCACACTCTCCCCCCTCTCCCACCTATCCTACTCCTCCAGAGTGGGTTGCCCCTACATGTCAGCCTCCTCAGTTCAACAGTCATATGAGTGTTAAGAGCTTCCTCTTGCACTGGGGGCCTATATGGCAAAGTGTCCCACTAACAGGTAACAAGGTCTATGTTCCTGATCCTTTTGGTGTGTTGGGTTTTTTTTTTTTTTTTAATGAATCACCCAAGCTTTCGTTTTTTGAGACTCTGTATGTAGACCAGACTGGTCATAAGCTCACAATATTCCTCCTCCTACTTTTTCAGTATTTGGATTAGAGGTTTGTAACACCATGCTTGATCCTAGACTTAAAAAAATCCTCACTAGATCTCAATTTCTACTTTATTTCATTAATTTATTCAGCACATATTTGAATGCTATGTGGTAAAAGGTTCCAGAGCTCGTATGTACTCATGAGGATTCTAGGTTTATGAAAAACTCAAGCATGAAGGAAATAATACAAATCAGGAAGAAGATGGGATTAATGAAAGTGAATCAAAGGTTCTAATGTAACCTAAATTGGAGGGCAAGGTACAAAGAAAATCTTGAAAAGGATGAATAATTATTTTGCCAGGCAAAAATTGGGATTGACTCTTCTAGGGCCAGGAGTACATTTTTGCCAAAACCATGTCCCAAAAAGTGGCTTGGCAAGCTTGAGTAACAGGAGTAAGGCCCGATGGAATATGGTGAGGTCTATGTTCACATGTGTACATGTGGGCATTGGTGGGGAGGGAGCAGCACTAGTACTAGGTCTTGTAGAGTTCCATACAGTACAGCCAGGCTTCTGTACTGTATGTTGAACTCCATCATAAAGTGGTGTGCTATGTAGACAGGGTGACTGTATGGTTTTATTATCATCCAAACTAGGATATGCCAAGAGAGGACAGGGTTAATATGCTAGCATAATGGCCATAAAGCAATACATAGAGACTAGTTCTGAACCACTCCAGTAGACATTAAAATTGCCTAGAAGCTATGCTGTGTAGTGATAGTCACATGGTCCTGGTTGAGAAATCCCTTTTCACCCATGAGTGATGAGACAGAGAGGGAAACTACGAACACCTGCACCAAATCTAATCTACAGAAGCACAGCCTCATGGCCTGACAGCTGCAACCTAGAGTTGTTGTTCAGACTGCCAATTCATGAGTTTCGATCTTCAATATCCAAGCGGGTCTTATTAATTCATTTTCAGAATCTTAAGTCTTAAAGACACATGGAAAAGGAAAGGCTTAGTTATTTAGGACATGCATTTTCCTCACTGGAGACTTTTCCACACTTCTTCTCATGGGTGACATGGCCTAATCATATGCTCCCCAAGGGTGGCCAGGCACAATCGGTGAGGTCCAATTTAAACTTCTTTGAGTGTGTATGTTTAATGAATTGGCCCTTGTAGATAATGCAAGACGCTTTCTGTCTCTCAAGCCCTCTACAGCAGTGATAGTGGCATGCAGTAATAAATCTGACTTCTAGGAACTAAGAAATCTCTTCACTATTGATTTGATTTTGTATTTATGAAATCAACTGTTTGGCTGAATCTATAGAATAAGAAGTACTGTAGCTTTTTTTCTACTCCTTGTGTCCAAGTTACTTTCCACTGAAGAAAACTGACTAATCCCTTCAGTTTCCTGAGAAATGGGCCATCCTTCATTATAACCACCTTTAACATCTCTAACTGCAACCCCAGCTGAGAATTTGGTGTCTCCCAGGCCTTTTTTTTTGCACAAAGTTTCTCTGTTGAGTTCTGACTGTCCTAAAATTCACTCTATATACCAGGCTGGCCTTGGACTCACAGAGATCTCTGGCTCTGCCTCCCGAATGCTGGAGTGCTGGAATTAAAGGCACGTGCTACCACACCCGGTAATTATAGACAGTTTTAAACTGCCATGTGGGTGCTGGGATTTGAACTCGAGTCCTTTGGAAGAGCAGCCAGTGCTCTTAACCGCTGAGCCATCTCTCCAGCCCATCTCCCAGGCCTTTTATTGATACTCCACCTCAGCCCTTCAATAAAGTGGCTTGACTACCTCCCAGGAAAAGAATAATATTTCATGTTTATATTCAGCCAAATACTGAAGACACTTTGTAACATTTGACTATTTCAAGTTTTTACTAACACTCTCAATTTTGCTTTATAAGCCAGGAAATGTGAAGAATTCACCTGGAAATAAATAGAAAACTCCATGCTCTGCCCATTTTAATCAGGTAAAGAATAAAAAAAACAAAAAGCCAAAAAACTCTGGTTCTATTTGACATTGTTAGTGTTAGCTGAAATGACTTAACCGTTAATTAACTAATTAGAATACTTTCATCTTGATGTGGAAACATAAAGGTTCATTCATCTGTAGTTTTTGGTTTTACATGCCAGGGCTTATTTAATTATTTGTATTTTTTTTTTTTGAGAAGTACCAGCAGTTTTTAGATAAGCTAGAACCAGACAGAAGTTAGAAACTCAATGTAATTTCTTTTGGTCTTATGTTCAACTTAATATTACTCTTCATCTGGTTGTTTAATATTTATTTATCAAATACCTGCTAAGCAAAAAAACATTAATTGTATTACTATTATATATATATATTTATTAAACTTATATAATAGATCTTGTGATTTCTTGGTAACTAGCAAATTATATGGAAATAAAAATTAATCCAGATATTGAGCTGTGTGAAAGTAGTTTAGTTATGATATATCTATAAAGAAGATTATTATTATTTCAATAATACTTACTTGCATGGGAGCATGTGCAAATTCTTTTTGTGTGTGTGGTACTGGGATTGAACCCAGGACTTCACATGTGCTGGGCAAACACTCTCTTCGCCCCTGAGCTGTACCCCTAGCCCTTACTTTCCTTTTTATTTTCTAGAATTTTTTTTTGTAACGTTGGCTGGACTGGCCTTGAATTTTCAATCTTTCAGCCTCAGCTTCTTGAGTAGCTAGAATGGCAGGCCCAGAGCCACAATTATTAAATAGAGAAGAAAAGCAGTGTGGTATTTTGTTAGACCAGGGGGTATAATAGAAAATTTAAATGTGCATTTTTATTGGTAACTTTATATTTTTTCACATTTCCTGCAATGAATGTGAGGTTTTTTTTTTTTTACATTCATTTTTTGTATGTATGGCACTGGGGATTGAACATAAGCCTTCACATGTGCCAGGAAAGCATTCTCCCCCTTGAGCTACAACTCCAACCCATCTTTGAAAGTTGTGTTATATTATTATACATCACAGCTACTATTTAAAATTCACCAAACCTCCGAGTTTGAGGTTTTCCTTTCTCAACTATCTCCATGTTTTTAGAGAGTCAGAGAGTCATATCAGTTGGAATTTGAGAGATCACACAGTGCTACCCCCAGCCTCAAACGAAATCCCCTGTTGCTCTGTTTGTCAACCCCTTATACATATCCATTGATAGGAAACACCCCACAGGGCAGTTGTCTTTGGACAGTTCTGACATTTTAGGATGCTGTTGGTTAGAGTAAGTGAAAGATATTTCCTTGTGACTTCTACATAGTGGTCCTGATGCTGGTTGATGGGTCATAGAAAACAAATCCAGTTCCCCTTTGACATTTATA
>CAJQZJ010029332.1:182812-209799 GCA_907164525.1 Lophiomys imhausi | reverse complement strand
TTTTAATAAATATTTGTATTCAGTAGAGCTAATGTGATAATAATATCAAATTTGGGATACCTTTCATATTTATAAGTAAAAAAAAAAATCATTTGCTTGCAGAGGCAAGAGGATCTCTGTGAGTTTAAGGTTAGCCTGGTCTACACAGTGAGTCCAGGACAGCCATGGCTGCACAGAGAAACCTTGTCTCAAAACAAACAAACAAACAAAGATTGGCCAAGGCAACCCAGTAGGAGGAAAAGGGGCCCAAGAGCAGGCAAAGGAGTCAAGAGATAGACCCTAATCCCATTGTTAGGAATCCCACAAATACACCAAGCTAACAACCATAACATATATGCAGAGTACCCAGCGCAGACCCATGTGAGCTTGGTAATTGTCACTTCAGTGCCTGTGAGCCCCTATTAGCCCTGCTTAATTGATTCTATGGGCTATGCTCTCCTGGTGTCCTCAACCCCTCTGGTTTCTACAATTCCTCCTCCCTGTCTTCTGCAGGAGTTTCCTGAACTCTGAGGGGAGAGACCCAATGGATACCTCCAACCTGGGCTCTCTGCCTAATATTTGGCTGTGAGTCTCTGCATTTGCTTCCATAAACTGCTGGAGGCAACCTTCTGGTGACTACTGGATAAGGCACCAATCTGTGAGTATAACAAAACAACATTAGTTGTTTCATTGATTTTTTTTTTTGCCAGTTGTGTTTGGGAGCACTTACTTATAAAAAAAATCTGAGTAAATTATGTTAAAAATTGCATGTAGACTGTGTACATATTCATAACCATACATAAGATATTTTTATATACTAAGATGTTAAACATCATTTGTTGGGAATACATTTCTTTTTTTTCTTTCCTGTTTCTCATCTAGTCGACTCTTCTTTCATTTCTTTCCTCCCACCATAACTTCCAGAAATTTCTATAGTTTTCTGCTACTATTAATGTTACATGGTCAATAAGTTACTCAATTTCTTTGGGAGCTTTTTCCCACCTTGGTCCTTTGATGGCTGATGATTATAAGATATCTTTCTAGAAACCAAATGTTTTCTTTTTCATGTTCTGAGAGATGGAATTAAAATCCTTGTTCCTCACTCTGCCCTCTAAAATATCCTGCAAGTGCGCACACACACACACACACACACACACACACACACACACACACACAAAATTGTGTAAATTGGATATTCCCTTTTTCTATTCTTTGACCATGATATTCTGAAGTAGTCTATTTTTAGTGCTTTCATTTAATGCTGCTGCCTGACTTGTTCTCTCCATTTTACCCAAAAGATATATCCTAGTTTCATCTTTGTTTTTGTGAGAAAATATCTTGACAAAAACTAACATAGGCAGAGAAAGGGTTTACTTAGCTTACAATTTTAGGTCACAGTCCATCATGGCACAAATAGGAACTGCAAACAGCTAGTCACATCCAACTTGATTAATTGCTTATGCTTAACTTGATTTTTCTACGCTGTACAATTGAGAATTATCTGAACTATATCATAGTGAGATGAGCAATATTATACCAAGTTATAGATCAGAAGACATGAGACACAGAGAGGATAAAATGAAGTTTCTGTGTCAGAGCCTGGATAATAAACTTTTTGTCTTGCTTTTAAGCACAGAGCTGCAGCCTTTGCTCTGTTGTTACTCGCCCTCTTTAAACTATTCTCTCCTACTCACTTAGTTCTGTGTATCTGTCCTTGCTGGACTCACACTTGTTTTAAATGCCCCAGGCTACTTGATATCTTTCATCACGTTGTGTTCATGTATATTTTAATACACGTGGGAATTTTTAAAGCATATAAGACATATCTGAATTACTAACAGGAAATCTACAGGTTATCATGGTAAATCCAGACCACATTTTTTAAAAAATACATTTATCCATGTATCTTGGCTGTTGTGATAGTGCTACAATGAACATGAGACATTAGATATTTATCTGCAATGTTGATTGCATTTATTTTTGATACATGCCCAGAAGTAGTGTTGATGGACCATAAGTTAATTCTGTTATTCATTTTGTAAAGAAACTTTATAGTACTTTATATAATATCTACACCAACTTGTATTCCCACTACAAAGCATAACAGGGTTGGTTGGTATTTCATACAGTTAAGCATGCTGTCTGTGATACTGGTAGGGTTAGACCTTTTTACAAAATCATAAGGAAAAATGACTGCTCTCTAAAAGTCATCATTGATGTGGAAATCACATTTAACATATTAGTGCCAGATGCTGTGGACTATAATTTAGCTTTAACTTGATTTTTCAAATCTTATTTTATATTTATTTGTGGGGAATACATGCCACAGTCCATGTGTGGAGGTCAGAGAACAATAGTTCCATCATGTGTGTCACAGGGATTAAACATGGGTTATCGGGCTTATCTGCGGCACTTTTACCTTTTACCTGCAGAACTTTCACAGGTTCTCAATTATTTTATAAGCCCCATAATGATGTATGAACCATCATTTTCTTCTCCTGTCTCTTGTCAGTTCATCTGTGCTGATAACAAAGTAAGACTTCACACAGTCAAAACTAATATCTTGTATTAGCTGACAGAGGAGAAACAAATTCTTGTATCCTAAAGAGACTGGCATAATTTAATTTAGTTTGAAACTGAGAAGCTCCTTTAGTAAGGATCAGAGAAGATCAGACATGTAAGTGGTGCATTACTAAAAGGTGAGTATAGGCTTGGGTCAAACAACTCTCCTGGAGATATAGAAAGCATGAAGCTTTTGAAGGATTAAATAATAGCAAAGGGCATTTTTATCTCAAACAGGGATGGGGGGTGGGGGGCGTGAATCAGACAAAAAGGCTATGGCAGTTCATGTCCCCAGTTCTCTTTTGCTTTGTCTACAAGATATTTAGCTGTATCTCAGAACACTAATGGTTGCCAGGCCTGTCTCCTGGCTTTAAGGAAGATGAAGGCTGCTTGGAAAGTGAGCCTCCCATTTCATCCTAGCACCTGGTGTTTTCAGTTCCCGCTGAAAACATAAGTAGAGCCTTGTGGAAATAATTAAATTATTACCAGTATTTATATTATAGTTATACATGACAATGTCCTTGTCTGGGTGGCAACCAGATCCTGGGGCCAATAATTAGCAACAAAATACAAGCAGCTTCCTGGTTACCCCAACAGAACCTTTTATTTTATTTACCTTTTATTGAAAATAGATTCTTAGGCCAGGCGTGGTGGCGCACGCCTTTAATCCCAGCACTTGGGAGGCAGAGGCAGGCGGATCACTGTGAGTTCAAGGCCAGCCTGGTCTACAAAGTGAGTCCAGGACAGCCAGAGCTCTTACACAGAGAAACCCTGTCTTGAAAAAACAAAACAAAAAAATATACATATATAGAAAATAGATTCTTTTCTCACATAATATATCCTGATTACAGTTTCCCCTTCCTCTACTCCACTTGGTTCCTCCCCACCTCTAACCCATACAGATCCACTCCCTTTCTGTCTCTGATTAGAAAAGAATGGGCTTCTAAGAGATAATATTAAAATATAACAAAGTAAAATATAATAAGATAAAACAAAAACTATCACATTGGACTTTGACAAGACAAACAGTAGGGAAAAAGCCCAAGAGAAGGCACAAAAGTCAAACCTACCATTTGCATACTTAGGAATCTCACACTAAAGTGGAAGATATGCAGATATGCAGAGGGCCTGGTTCAGACCCATGCGGGCCCTGTGCATGCTGCTTCAGTCATATGAACTTTGCTCAGTTGATTTAGAGGATTTTTTTCTCCTGGTGTCCTCCTCCCTCTCTGGCTCTTTCATTCTTTTTGCCTCCTCTTCTGCAGAGTTTCCTGAGCCCTGAGGGGGGAGGGGTTTGATGGAGATATCCCATTTAGGACTGGTCTCTCACTCTCTAGATAATATCTGGCTGTGAGTCTCTGTAATGTATGTTTCCTTCTGCTCCAAGACAAAGCTTCTCTGGTAATGGGTGAATAAGGCAAAGATCTGTAAGTTTAGCAGAATATCATTAGGGTTCATTTTATTACTTCACCACCCCCTCCTTTTTTTTTTAGTCAAGTAATATTTGGTTTCACCCTAGTCCCTGGGCTATCTAGTCTTTGGTTCTTGGTCACCGTGGTAGTATTGGGTAAAAGTTCCATCTCATGATATGGGCTTTAAGTCAAATCAGATATTGGTTGGTTATTCCTACAAACTTTGTGCCACCATTGCCCTAGCATATCTTGCAGATAGGACACCATTGTAGATGAAAGGATTTGTGGATGGACTGGTGTTTCCAGTTATCTTTTGGTAGCCTGCAGAGTACCTTCTCACACCGAAGACATAGACCAAGGTTCTAGGTAGGCACCAGCTCAACCTCTCCATGTTCAGTGAGTTGTGTGGGTGTTATCTTCAGCACTAGGGCCTTGCCATCAGTTTGTGGAGAACAGCCTATTGTCAAAGCAACAGCCTGGGTTGTTTGGGGGATTCTCATGGGATTCCTTTGGCCAACAACCCAATTGTCTAGAACCCATTTCTGGTACTGGAAGCTTCATTTGGTGACAAGAGATAGCCAATTGAGACTCTGCCCCATTATTTAGCAGTTTCTTAAGATCACCTTCATATTTGTATGTATTAGGAAGGTCCTACTGTATTAGGTTTCCATACTACTACTCAAATGCCCCTTTATTTTAGCTGTCTCCCCCTATATTCCCTTTCTCAATCCCCTCTCCCCCCTTGATCTTCCAGTTCCAGCCCCTCCCCATCTACTCATAACTATCTATTCTAGTGCCCTTTCCTAGGGACAGCTGTTTGTTTCCTCTATAGTCCCCTTACTCTAACCTACCCTCTGTGGTTTTATGGACTATAGCTTGGTTATCATTGACTTAACAGCTAATATCCAGATATAAGTGAGTACAAACCATATTTGTCTTTCTGGGTCTGGAATACCTCACTCAGGATGTTTTTTCTTCTAGTCCTATCCATTTGCCTACAAATTTCATGATATTATTTTTTTAACAGCTGAGTAATAATTCATTGTGTAAAGGTACCACATTTTTTTTTATACATTCTTCTGTTCCAGTTACTGGCTATTATGAATAGAGCAGCAATGAACATGGTTGAGCAAGTGTCCTTGTAGTAGGATGAACCATCCTTTGGGTATATGCCCAAGAGTGGTACAGCTGAATCTTGAGGAAAATAGATTCCCATCTTTCTTAGGAACTGCCACGCTGATTTCCATGGTGGCTATACGGGTTTGTAATGGAGGGGTATTCCTCTTACATCCTTGCCAGCATGAGCTGTCATTTTTGTTGATCTTAGTCATTCTGACAGGTAGGATTACATTTCTTATAATCCCTATTGTGAAAAGGAAATTTAACAGATCTTCAATAAACATATATCTATTATTTATATATAATCCAGCCTTAATTAAAAAATACTTACATTTAACATTTTTGAAAAGAAACCATGATTATTGTTGCCTGTGACACAACTGAAAAAAATTTTAAAATATATATTTAGACTCTATTTTAGAAGGAAGTCTTTATCAAAATATATGTATATAACATTAATAAGCTTAATGAAATCTTTATGGTTCTCTAATTAGTGTTATATAAACAATTAGCATTTTAAAGTTTTATGATATATTTATTATACCCAAAGATGTTTTAAGATGTTCAGACTACCCACATTTATAAGGTAGTATATATTTATCAAGCCTTTTAATATGTGATCACAATATTTAAATTTCTAAATCTGCACATGCATTTTAATTGTGCACACCAAAAATATTTTTAGCACACAACAAAAATTAATAAAAAAAGAGAACTGAAGTGACCATGATTTGTTAAATTTTTGTTTTGTTTTGTTGTGTTTTTTGTTGTTTTTTTTCGAGACAGGGTTTCGCTGTGTAACAGTACTGGCTGTCCTGGAACTCACTTTGAAGACCAGGCTGACCTCGAACTCACAGAGATCCACCTGCCTCTGGCTCCCAAGTGTTGGAATTAAAGATGTGCACCACCACACCCAGCAGTTTTGTTAAAATTTTGTTTGACACAAGAAACATGAAAACAACCAAAAACATACAAAAGCAATTATTGTAATAGATACACAAGACACATAAAAGAAAGTTTCTCTCTTTTTCTTTATGATGTGAGAAAGGCTTAGCAACACTAATGATCAAGAGGTGAAGTTTACTAATATTTTCTTTGCCCCCTTTCTTTTCTTTCTCTAATTAGCTGAGGTTGAAGTGGTTTTTTTGTTTTGTTTTGTTTTTCCTTTTATTGTGTACCAGGCTGCTTTCTGAGAGGTAAATAATTGGCTTAAGATGTGGAGGTGTTAAGGAATCTAGAGGTCACAATTTGCGCTAAGTCAGGTCTGGTCACCCTTCCTCAAGCTAATTAAAAGAGCCAAACTAAAAGTAGAAAGCCAAAAACAGAGATTTATTCATTGTAGTCATATTGGGAAGAAGGACAGAGAGATACAGGAAATCCCTCAAATTCATTTTAGAGCCTGCAAGTAAGATCAAGGTTTAAATAGAATACCAAGCATATGCACAGCTAAGCAGTCCTGGTCAATGTGTGGTCATAGCCACTTATCTGGTTTTTGGTCTCATCCTGTAAGGTAGTCTAACAAGTTGTTAGAACGGTTTAAAAAAAAAAAAACCTTTTTCCTAAGACAAGTTCTCTCTCTGGCTGGTGCCCTTTCCTTCTCCCAACATGAAATTTCTGGGGAAATTTTCATATTTTTAGGGTCTGTGTTTCAACAGTCTAATATCCAGATTATGTCTCTTTATAATATCTTCACTTCTGCCAGACCAGATACATAAGGAGTCAGGTTTTATAAAGATACTCCCCAGAAAAGCAGTGTGTTATTATATATGACCCAGTAGCAGACTATAGATGGGTTTAGGAAATGCCTATTTTTGATGTTAGTGACAAACATTTAGTGGGTTTTATGTTAGAAAAAAAAACCAGAAGCCAAGGAACACAGAACCCATATTTAACATGATTCATCAGACAAACAAGATGGGGAAATGCCCCAACAGTTAAGATAGGTCTCAGCACAAATCCCCAAGAATGTTGTGATGCGGACACAGACCTAGATTCGTTTGGTTATATTTTACAGCCTGAGTGGTTCCCCTAAGTTGTAGGGATCTCCATTCAGGCCAAACTGAAACTTTTGACTTTAAGGCTGGAAGGAATCTTATATAAATATATATAAGATTTGTATAATAAAGACACCTTAATGTAAGCATAGGCATTAAAAGAGGGAAAAGTTACTCGAGGAGAACTCTAAGATATATAAGCGAACCTACCAAAGTTACATCAAGATCAAGTGAACAGATTAAACAGCCCTATAACCCCTAAGGAAATAGAAGCAGTCATTAAAAGTCTCACAACCAAAAAAAGTCCAGGACCAGATGGTTTCAGCACAGAATTCTACCAGACCTTCAAAGAAGAGCTAATACCAATTCTCTTCAAACTCTTCCACAAAATAGAATCAGAAGGAACACTGCCAACTCATTCTGTGAGGCCACAGTCACCCTGATTCCTAAACCACACAAAGACCCAAAAAAGAAAGGGAACTTCAGACCAATTTCCCTCATGAACATAGATGCAAAAATACTTAATAAAATACTGGCAAACCGAATCCAAGAGCACATGAAAAGTATCATACACCATGATCAAGTAGGCTTCATCCCAGGAATGCAGGGATGGTTCAACATATGAAAATCCATCAACGTAATTCACCATATAAACAAGATGAAAGAAAAAAAACATATGATCATCTCACTAGATGCTGAAAAAGCATTTGACAAAATCCAACACCCCTTCATGCTAAAAGTCCTGGAGAGATCAGGCATACAAGGACAATACCTACAAATAATAAAGGTGATATACAGTAAGCCTGTAGCCAACATCAAATTAAATGGAGAGAAACTTAAAGCATTTCCTCTAAACTCAGGGATAAGGATGCCACTCTCCATATCTCAACACAGTACTTGAAGTTCTAGCTCAAGCAATAAGACACCTAAAGGAGATCAAGGGGGTACAAATGTGGAAAGGAAGAAGTCAAAAAATCCCTATTTGCAGACAATATGATAGTATACATAAGTGACCCCAAAAATTCCACCAGAGAATTACTAAAACTGATAAACACTTTCAGCAAGGTAGCTGGATACAAAATTAAATTTTAAAAAAATTGGTAACCCTTCCTTATACAAAAGATAAATGGGCTGAGAAAGAAATTAGGGAAACAACACCCTTCACAATAGCCACAAACAATATAAAATACCTGGGGTAACTCTAACCAAGCAAGTGAAAGACCTGTATGACAAGAACTTCAACTCCTTGAATAAAGAAATCGAAGAAGACATCAGAAGATGGAAAGATCTCCCATGCTCATGGATAGGTAGGATCAACATAATAAAAATGGCCATCCTGCCAAAAGCAATATACAGATTCAATGCAATTCCCATCAAAATACCAACACAATTCTTTACAGACCTGGAAAGAACAATTCTCAACTTCATATGGAATAACAAAAAACCCAGAATAGCTAAATCAATTATGTATAAAAAAAAAATCATCTGGAGGTATCACCATCCCAGATTTTAAGCTATACTACAGAGAGATAGTAATAAAAACATCATGGTACTGGTATAGAAACAGACCAGTTTATCATTGGAATCAAATTGAAGACCCAGAAATGAACCCACACAAGTATGGTCACTTAATTTTTAATAAAGAAGCCAAAACCGTACAATGGAAAAAGGACAGCATCTTCAACAAATGGTGCTGGTCTAACTGGATATGGACATGTAAAAGAATGCAAATAGACCAATACTTATCACCTTGTACAAAACTTAAATCCAAGTGGATCAAAGACCTTAACATAAAGCCTGACACATTAAATCTAATAGAAGAGAAAGTGGCAAAAAGCCTTAAACTCATTGGCACAGGTGACAACTTCTTGAACAGAACACCAGTAGCTTAGACTCTAAGACCAACAATCAATAAATGAGACCTCATGAAACTGAAAAGCTTCTGTAAGGCAAAGGACACTATTAGAACAAAACGGCAGCCTACAGACTGGAAAAAGATCTTTACCAACTCCACATCCAACAGAGGGCTAATATCCATAATTTATAAAGAACTCAAACACCAAGAAACCAAATAATCCAATTTAAAAAATGGGGAACAGAGCTAAACCGAGAATTCACAAAAGAGGAATCCTAATGGCAATGAGACATTTGAAGAAATGCTCAACATCCTTAATCATCAGAGAAATGCAACTCAAGACGACTCTGAGATTCTATCTCACACCTGTCAGAATGGCTAAGATCAAAAACTCAAATGATAGCACATCTGGCGAGGGTGTGGTGAAAGGGGTACCCTACTCCATTGCTGGTGGGAGTGCAAGCTTGTACAACCACTATGGAATTCAATCTGGCGATATCTTAGAAAACTTGGAATAGCTCTACCTCAAGACCTAGCCATACCACTCCTAGGCATATATCCAAAAGATTTCCTCACAAAACCACAAGGAAGTCTCCTCAACTATGTTCATAGCAGCTTTATTTGTAATAGCTAGAAACTGGAAACAACCCAGATGTCCTTCAACTGAAGAATGGAAAAAAAAGCTGTGGTATGTCTACACAATGGAATACTACTCAGCCATCAGAAACAAGGAAATCATGCAATTTGCAACCAAATGGATGGAACTAGAGAAGCTCATCCTTAGTGAGGTAGTCCAGACCCAGAAAGATGCACATGGCATGTATTCACTTATAACTGGATTTTAGCCATGTAGTACAAGATAGCTAGCTAGCCTACAACCAACAGACCAAAAGGGAGGGGAACATAGACTTTGTTACCTGTTAGTGGGACATTTTGCCCTAGTGGAGATGCCGTGTAGACCCCCAGTGCAAGAGGAAGCTCTTAGCCCTCATGTGACTGCTGAACTGAGGGCAGATGATATGTAGAGGTACCCCACACCAGAGGAGTAGGATAGGTGGGGAGGGTGGGTCCAGGAGGGATGGAGAAAGAGGACTGTGATGGAGATGTAAATTGAAGTAATAAATAAACATTAAAAAAGAAACATAAGTGATAAAGAAGCAAGGGCAGAGAAAGATGAGTAGGGAGAGATTTTAGTATTTATCTTTAGTTTTGATATAAACCAAATCTTATTTTTTTATTTCAACATCTAATTTAACTCATGTAATTTTTTTGAAAAGTTCTTTATTATGAATTACCAGCTTTTATTAGTATTTTTACACATCATTTTACATTTTAATTAAAGCATTTTACAGTTTAATGCCTATTTGTGTAGTTTGAAAACTTTATTATCTAGGACATTGTTAAATGCACAAGATAAAACTAGTTTGGGGGTAGTAAATATTTAGGTTACCTGTGGTTCAATCCCTCCATTTTTCAAAATACTTGCAAATTTGCAAATTAGTAATTATCACACATAAGGCAACTAGAGTGCCAGATGAGGGTTTATCTACAAATACTTCCTCCTTCCTGAAGTAACACGTGTGTGTGTGTGTGTGTGTGTGTGTGTGTGTGTTGTGGTAAAATATCTTTTACATTTAAAAAGTCTGGAACTTTTGCTGGACCTCACAGCTAGAGTTAATAATACACTTTGAGGTCACTTAAGACATAAGACTGCTATCCTGCTGTGTACTCACCCTCCTTGTTTATTTAACCTGCCTTTAGAGAACAATGTTACCACCAACCTTGCTTGCCTTGGATTTACCATGTAATCAACTTTTACAGCCTAAACTAATGTATAGACATAATCTTTAAATACACAGTTTTTCCCGTTGCTGACCCAGAATAATGCATGTGTATCATTTTCTGAAAACAGCAAAAGCAGAGGTTGAAAGTACTTTATAAAATGAGTATCTACAATGACCACAGCATTAGGATATTGATTAATAAACAGTGATGCTTGTTACCTAGGTCAGTTGGACTCTGTGACTTAATGCCTTGTGAAACAGTTTTAAAGATTTCTGTAAAGGGCCTCTCATTCCTTCCTCATGGGGTGTTTCTGTGCCAGGGATTCTACCACCCCAAAAGCTGTGTCAGCTGATAGTAGCTAAGACATTCAGTGAAGATCTCCCCCATTTTGCTATAATGTGTTGTTTCTGCCAAAGCATTTAAAACACATTCCAGTTTTTGATTTTGTTTTGTTCAGTAACTATAAAGAGTTCATGAGAAGTGTTGGATTCAGAGTGCCCTGAGTACTATTTTCCTAGGCCATGGCTACTTAAATTTTGCTTAAGAGCAAACTATCTCTTATTTGCTTTGAGGTGAGAACAGTGTTTTGTGTGGACACTTTATAAATCTAAAAAGGCCATGGACAATCATCCCCAAACACAAAACATAACACAATAACAGTGAAAGAAAAAGAGGTCATGAACTTGAGAGAGGGTGGGCAGTGGGCATGAGAGAGGTTGGAGGAAGGAAAGGGAAGGGGGGAGTGATGTAATTATATTTTAATTTAATTTAAAAAGTACATAAATGGGCGATGGAAGTGTAGCATGGGTTGTTTTTTTGTACTAGGTATAGAACTCAAGTCTTTGCAAATGCTCCATTGGTGTGTGTGTGTGCGCGCGCGTGTGTGCGTGTGCGTGTGCGTGTGCATGTGTGTTGTCATCTCTCCAAGTATCCCAGGCTGGCCTGAACTCTGGATCCTCCTGCCTCAAAGGTTCTACCTACTGGTTGAAAGGATGTTAGGTCAGATGCAGAAGGTAGGCACTGAATAACTGTTTAAGGCGACTGAAATAATTTTAGCTTTGGATTTATAACATTTCACCTCTTCACACTCATGAAGTTCAAACCATTCAACCTTGCAGAAGTGATCCCCCCCCCCAGGAACTACTTTAGTTTACAGGGAATTCAAGGCCAGCTGGGACACATAGCTGAGGATAATTCTGAACGCATGATCATCCTGCTACTACTTGCGTCACTATGTTCAGCTTAAATATGTAAGATCTCATGTAAGATACTATGATTTTTAAGATAAGTACTTTGTGACTGGGCATATAGGTTCAAGGTATTGCATATGCATAATATATAGGAGGTGTTTTTGATCAGTCTCTGGCACCAGGGAATATAATGACAGAAAGACATTTCTAAGGACCATTCTGGCAGTTAGAAACTTCCAATATCTTCAACCACAGTTTCAAAACCCTGGAACAAGCACAGTTGCATGCTGTGTGCCCTATTCTCCCCTAAATAAATCCTAGCCCTGCTTCAGCTTTGGTGTCATCTGGCCTCACTTCCGGCCTCATGGTCCTCCTTGGTGTGCGCCAATTGAATAACCTTTCAATTTTCAGTCACTTTGGTTTTCCTTTTTTTTGGTTTTTCTAGGCAGAGTTTCTCTGTGTGACAGCCCTGGCTTTCCTAGAACTCACTTTGTAGACCAGGCTGGCCTCAAACAAGTTCTACATCCCTCTGCCTCCTGAGTGCTGGGATTAAAGGCATGTGCTACCATGCCTGGCTTATTTTTCCTTTTGACATGATACCTTGCCTTCAATGATCTGAACAATCCCTTCATACTAAAGTTTTAGATAAAAAACATTCTGGACCTCCACTGTCAGGTCACAACAGAAAGCCTACTCCTCACTCTGTTCTGGTGTGTTCCTTGCATCCCAAAGCATATAAGCTTTGCTTCTTAGAAGTACATATTCAGTCCTTAGCCACATAATGGTATAAGAGGTAAGATTTTCTATAAGCCCTGGGATCCTAATTTTAGCAGGAGAATTCATCTGTATGTTCAAACATGCAAACAGAGGGTCCTGCAACAAAACAGCATGCAAGTAGGAATTATATATAGGAAAAAGTACGATGTGCTATTTCAAAAAAAATAGCTGTATACATACAGATGAAACATAAACACATGCAAATATATCATGTATATTTTAAAGCTTACTAACATGAAATAGAAATGCCTAGTTTAGCTATGGGACTTAGTTTTTAACGATGCACCTTTGTACTTGGTTCTGTCAGTCACAGACTATTTTATGGGCAGCAAAAATAAATTAGATTCTTAAAAGGTTGACATTTCCTTATAAATCACTGCTTAAGTCAATGGGTGGTGCTTGTCAGTGCTGCAGAATGGAGTTTAGAGGTTACTTTGGGGTGACTGGTATGCGTAAGGAATGCTAAGTTTACTTTTTTTCATAATTTCCTTTGTCTTCTATCTTCCTTTGCTTTCTGAAGCACTGAACAGAGAGAAAAGCTTAGCGATCCAGTAGGCCAGGGGATTGTAACCTCTTGTTTATATAAGCAAAACCTTCTCAAGGGCAGGAGTCCTGTCCTGCTCAGATACATGCTGGCAACTGGACACTGTGGGAGGACTTTGGGAATGGATAAGCAGAAGGCCCCTGAAAAGGAGAGTCTTCAGCGGCAGTCTGTTCAACTCTGTGCTAGGGGATGGGTTGTTAGGATCCTGGAGTGAGGTCTAATGCTTGTGACCTCACTTTGGATCATTGCGCAGGCCCAAAGCCTGCCAATCCAGTGATTTACTAGTCTGTGTATTTCCTATGTGTCTAGGGCTTCCTGATGCTGTTACTATGACTCTGAGGCCATGACTAAAGGCTTCCTAGCCATGCTGGCTCTTAGGACCTGTGCACCTAGTGCATGTAGTTCTGTATCCTGTGACACCCGCTCTCCGCCCTCCGCCCCAATTTATCCAGCCTGGCTCCCATAGCTTTTCTTTCTAGGGCGGTGTGTTGGAGAGCTAAAGAAAAGATTGATTTTCGTGGTTGAATCTAGGTTTCTCTTGACCAGTAGATGGTAGTGCTGCTCCTTGCTGCCACCTGCTGCTTGGTTTCTCTCCTGCTCTTTGTGCTTGAAAAATAATGCAACGGAGCCTCTCTCTCTCTAATTTTTTCCATTTTCCTTTTCTTTTTCTTTTTACTTTCTTTTGCTTCCTCCTCCCTTAAATGCTATAGATTCCATGGGATTTTCGGTAGGGGTTATTTTCAGGGTTCTTTTACTAAGACAAAATATATAGTTTCTAAGTAGCTCCAACTACTTCTATTTTCTCTTTATTGAGTTTTGTTATTTTAGTTGTCTTGGCACGTAAGGATCTAGTTTTGTATTGAGGCCACATACTATTTGATTCGTAGAAGTCACTTAACATCACTGAAAAATTGGAGACCAAATGTGTCTAGTCACCATAACCTTTGTATCTTATAAATTTCTTTATAGGTTTTTCATTCTTGATGGCACATTTTATTTTTATTGAACTGTACTTTTCATACTTAGAAATCAGTGTTGAATGTATTTATTGTGTGATATTTTGTTCATTCATTCATTGTGTAATACTTAGTAAAATATCTAACCACTATCAACACAGAAACATAACTCTCCCCTCAAACGAAAGAAGAGGGAGTTTAGTCTGGAGGACCCTGGCCTTTGAACACAGATTTAAGTTACCCCAAATACCATGTTTAAATGTGATAACAGTTTCATGAATTTTATAGTAACAACAAAAATCACAATGAGGACCCTTTTAAAATATACTTATGTAGTCAGATGTGAGTGAGAACTCATGGAAAACGAAAATCACAATGGGGACCCTTTTCAAATATACTTATGTAGTCTGATGTGAGTGAGAACTCTTGGAAAGAGATCGAATCTGCAAAGGCTTATTGATTGTTAAAGACCTTGTAGGGCGTGATGGCTCCTGCCTTAATCCCAGTAGTGGCAGGCAGATCTCTGTGAGTTGGAGGACAGCCTGATGTACATAATGAGTTCTAGGACAGCCAGGGCTTCACAGAGATATCCTGTCTCAAACAAACAACCCTAGCGCACTTCAATGATATGGGTAGCTAGACTATTGCACTTTATCTTGGGTGACCTTTAGCCTGCTAAATAGCTTTTTCTTTTCCCTCTCAGTGAGACCTAACATCCTGACAAACAGATAAAGCATTTAGGAATGTATTAACTTAGCCTGCTAAATAGCTTTTTCTTTTCCCTCTCTCTGTCAGACCTAACATCCTGACAAACAGATAAAACATTTAAGAATGTATTAACTTAACAAAATCCTAGTTTTCCACTGACCAAAGGTCCAGTGTGTCAGGTGGCATCCAAGACCTCCAGCAGTGTTCTCCTGATCTTACCATAACTTACCTGTCTGATGTGCTCACTGATGTATTTGGAAATGTTTCTTGATTTATGGACTTCTTGTTCTGGCACTATAAAACAGCTATGAAATTGCTACTTCATTGGATCATGGTATTTTGGGGGAGATCTCAATCTGTTCCTGGGCTATGGTAACTAACATTTGGTTCCAGACTAAACCACATCTTTTTTATTACTTTGAGGAAAAACCTGTTTCTTTCAATAACAGTGGTTCTAATGAGGGAATGGAGGAGCTCTGCTAGGCCTCAGAGATTAGTGCTTAGCCTTTGAAATTCGCCTAATAGTCACAAGATTGTTGATTGAATGGACTCTATTTAGGAGTTATGATAGTCAAGATAATTTGGCTTTGGTCCTGCCGCATTCCACCTGTCCATTGTCTTGTAGAACGTTTAAAGTAGATGTGGCTTTTCACTTGAGAACTTTAGTTCAAACTATTTATTATTTCTTTAGGGTAAAAAGGTTGAAAATACTTTAAAAAACAAAAGTGCATGTTAAATACAATGAAGCTCATATTGCATAGTGATTTCAACTTTTTAAAAATGAACTTGTTAACATGAGATACTTTTTTTATAGTATATGGTTGCACTATATATCCCTGGCAGATCTGAAACTCATTATGTAGACTAGATTGGTCATGAATTCTTGAGTTCTGGGAATAAAGGCATATACCACTATGCCCTGATTATATGTCTTTTGAAGCACAGTTGTTAGTCTTTATTTATTTACCTTAGTCATAGTCGATTATAGAAGAGTAGGTGAACAAGCAATTGAACTTGAGCCATTCAGTCCTGAGACACCTGAAAGGACAGGGGATATCCTTCTTCTCCCTTGGCAGATCAAAAGGGAAACAAGTTCAGTTCATATCCTTAAAGCTGGAGTTGTGGAGATGGGGGCTCAGAGGCATCCAGTGCAGTACTATGGCTGATGACGGAGAAGTATGTGGGCACTCCGAAGTGGACACACTCAGACAGAGAGAGGCTATTATGCCTTAGAAAGCATTGTGTTTTGGGCAGCATTCACTGAACTTTTGTCAGCCTGAGGATATCCAGGGGAGAAGCTGTACATCTCCTGCCAGGCCAGACCCATATGTACAATAGTTCTCTGAAGTGAACAGCCTCTGACATGTTTGAAAATGAAAAAAAAAAAAAAAAACAAGAAAAGTAGATATTTCTAATGATTTTTTAAATGAACATAAATATAATGCTGCCACACTTACATTTTGATATGTATCCCTACAAAAGTATTATTTTTGTACCTAACTTACTTATAGTGATTAAATAATTATGAAGTACTTTTCAGTGCTATGTAAATGTCAAGAATATGTATCCCTACAAAAGTATTATTTTTGTACCTAACTTACTTATAGTGATTAAATAATTATGAAGTACTTTTCAGTGCTATGTAAATGTCAAGAAATCCACTGGTCATTTTATAACAATATTGATTTTTCTTAGAATAAAATGAAAAGAATTTGAAAGGGAGATGTTCTTCCCTTTACAAAGATATAATAATTGTTACAGTTAAACTTCCTATTACTTTTAGCTCTTGTTTGTGCTTGTCGTTAGCATTTTAATTCCTTGACACCTACGGGCTTCTCTTGACAGGGTGGTCATCATTATAGTCTGCAGGGTTCACAGGTGGGTAGAGGTGTTGATAACTTTTGTTTCCAGCAGCCTACACAGTACCGTTCATTAGTATGAAAGCTAGCCAGTAGGGAGGAAAGTACCAGCTCAATTTCTTCAAGTCTTGTGGCCAAATGGTGTCTTCAGCAATAGAATCTTATCATCAAGTTCTGAGTGCACAACCGAGAGCAATGGCAATAGCCCGTATTGTGTGGGAGGTAGCTGGAACAGTCCAGACAAACAGTCTGAGGGAGGCGTTTCATACCTGGCACAGGGGTTTGTATTTCACAGCCTCTAGCTTCTGGGAGAAACATTACACCATGCAGGGTGACTACAGTCAAACTCTCTTATATCACTAACTCCCACCAATAGTTAACGAAGGCTCTCCTTTTTACATTCCTCACCAGCCTTTGTTGTCACTTGCTTCCTTAATCTTAGCCATTCTGACTAGGATAAGATTAAACCTAAATGTAGTTTTAAGTTGCATTTCCCTAATGGCTAAGTATGTCAAATACTTTTAAAAATATTCTTATCCATTTGTGTTTGTTCTTTTGAAACTGTTCAGTTCCATAGCCCATTTTAAAATTGAGTTGTGTGCTTTCTTAATGTTATTTTTTTAGCCCTTTATATACACTAGACACTAATTCTCTGTAATATAGATGAGAAGACTCTCACCCCCTCAGTTCTGCTGCTTGACTGTCAGTTAACAGTTTCTCTTGCAGTATGGAAACTCTTTAGGTATTTTGTTGACTGTTGGTCCTCTTTTCTCTGTAACCAGAATCTTACTCAGAAAGTCCTCATCCGAGCCTGTCCTGAGGTATGCTTCCCTAGGCGTTCAGAGTTCCGGGGGTCACCTTGAGATCTTTGACCCATTTGGAATTGATTTTTGCACAGGGTGAAAGGTAAGAATAAAATTGTAATGCACATTTAGACACACAGTTTTCACAACGCCATTTGGTCAGGATGTTGCTCTTTGTCCATTGTGTATTTTTGACATGTGTCAAAATCAGGTTGCTGTAGGTGCATGTACTTACATCTGGGTCTTCAGTTCTGTTTCTACTGACACTGTCTTGTGTGAAATACAATACTGCTTTCATTGCTGTGACTCTATATTGAACTTGAACTCAGGCATGGTGATGCTGCCAGCACTATGTGTATTTCTCAGGATTATTTGTGCTACCCAAGGTCATCTGTTTCCATATGAAATTTAAGATTACATTTTCAATATTCATAAACACTTGATCTGAAATTGTCGTGGAGATAACACTGAATCTGTAGACTGCTCTTGATAGGATGGGCTTTTTTTTTTTTACAGCATTAATCATATTAATCCATGTACATGGAGGTTTCTCCATCTTCTGATGTCTTCTTTAATTTCTTCATTGTTTTAAAATTTTTATTTTATAGGTCTTCTGTTTCCTTGATGTATTAGTTATTTTTTCTGTTGCTATGATAAAACACTATGCCCAAAAGTGACTTATGGAAGAAAGGATTTTTTGGGGGTTTATGGTTTCTGAGGGATAAAAAGTCTGTTTTAGCAGGGAGGCATAACAACATCAGGCATGGCAGCTGGAGCGGGAAGCTGAGCACTCACATCCTCAGCCATCAGCAAGAAGTACAGAGAACAAATTGGACATAGGACAAGGCTTTAAGTTCTCAAACCCTTCCCACAGTAACATACTTCTTCTGCAAGGACATACCTCCTTCTTCAACCTCCCTATATAGTGTCACCAACTGGGGACCAAGTATTCAAATACCAGAGCCAAAGAGAATATTTCTCATTTAAACCAGCACAATTGGTTAGGTTTATTCCATGGTATTCTACTTATTTTCTATCTGTTTGTTTGTTTATGTTTAAGGATATTGTGAAGGGAGTGCATCCCTGATTTCTTTCTCAGTATGTTTGTCTTTGATATATAGAAAGGATACTGATTTGTGTATATTGATTTTGTAACTTTCCACTTTACTGAAAATCATATGGAAATAGAGATACTCTGACTTCTTTTCATTTCCTTTTCGTCTTAATGCTCTAGCTAGTACTTTAAACACTATATTGGATTGGAGTGGGGATCATGGATACCCTTATTTTTGATCCTGATTTCAGTGGGAATTGTTCCAACTTTCATCCATTTAGCATTACTGTAAATAGCTTATTATGTTGAGATGCATTCCCTTCACCATAGTCTCCAGGGTTTTTTTTTTTTATCATGAATAGGTGTAAGATTTTGGACTTTTCTGTATCAATTGAGACTATCATATATATGTATACATATATGTTATATATTTTATGTAATTTTAGGTAAATATAATACATGATTCACTATTTTTCATATCAAATTCTTTGATGTTATTTGTCCATCCTCATTCTGTACTCTTCTTCCTCCTCCCTCCCCAGTAAAAACTCCATTCATTGTGCTTCCCATTTTCTTCTTCATGTCACTTATATCCTACTGTTTCTCTCTCTCTAGAGATCACCCTCCTCCACTTGGTGCCTTTTAAAATTTCTGGTTACTGAAATTACTCAAGGTTATGTATTCACATCTAAAGATTTGGAGCTAGGAATCACAGATGACAGAGAACATGCAACGTGTGTCCTTCTGGTATGGGGTATGCCACTCAATATAATATTTTATAGCTCCATTTACCTGCAGATTACATGATGTAATTTTTAATCAGAGATGACTGGTATCTTCATTTTTCATTATTCATCAGTTGAAGTCCATTCAGGATGTCTCTGTTTTCTAGCTATTGTGACTGGAGTGACAGTGAACATTGCTGAGCAAACATTTATGGAGCAGGATATTTAGATTTTTGGACATATTCCAAGGACTGCTATAGTTGTGTAATATGGTACTTATTTTTAGATTTGTGAGAATTCTTCAAACTGATTTTTGGAGTGGCTTCACTGTTTTGAATCTCCCCCCTCCCCAACAGTGACTGAAGGTTCCCTTTTTTCACATTCTTTAATAGTATTTGTTTTTGGTTGTTTTGTTGATCTTAATCAATCTGATTGAGATAAGATGAAATCTAAGAGTTGTTATAATTTGAATTCCCTAAATTTCTAAGATTATGAATATTTTATGATAGTTTGAAGCCATTTTTCTTTCTTATTTTGAGAATTCTGTTCAAATGCATAGTCTA
This sequence comes from Lophiomys imhausi, assembly GCA_907164525.1. Classification (NCBI taxonomy): domain Eukaryota; kingdom Metazoa; phylum Chordata; class Mammalia; order Rodentia; family Muridae; genus Lophiomys; species Lophiomys imhausi. The sequence goes on along the minus strand of CAJQZJ010029332.1, from coordinate 189,914 downwards.
TTTTTAATTAGTTATTTGTTTTCATGATTATCTTTGAGTTCTTTATATATTTTGGATATTAATCTTCTGTCAGATGTATAGCTGGCCAAGACACTTCTCCTACTCTGTTTCTTCTTCACTCAAATGATTGTTTTCAAAGCTGTACAAAAACTCTTAATAAGCTGCCACTTGTCAATTTTTGCCTTCATTTCTGGATAGAAGGAGTCCTTTTCTGAAAGTCATGTCCTACACCTATCTATTATCAGATACTCCCTAAAATTTTTTTCTATAGGTTTTAACATTTTAGGTTTCACATTGAGTTCTTTGATTTACTTGGAACTATTTTTTTTTTAATCAGGGTGATATATACGGGTCTAATTTCATTATTCTACATGTGGACATCTAGTTTTCCCAACACTATTTATTGAAGATGATATGTTTTGTCCAGTGGCATCTTTGGCATCTTTGTTGTAATGGAGATCTGGCAGGTGCCTAGGGGATTGCTGAATTTGTTCCTTTAAGTAAACAAAGAATTGAATGACTGGGAAAGATAGAAGACAAAGCAGCAGGTATGGGAGGAGGAAACGGGAGGGAACTAAAAGCTTTATCCTGTTAAGAAGGGAGAAGCCTAAGGCTGGGAGTCTATTAAACAGAGACTGACTTGGTTACTTATAGAGCCCTTGGTTCCTCCTCTTCCCCTACTTGTTCTGTCTAGATAACTGCCCTTGTGCCTTCCTGCCATTTCTTTTCACAAGAATCTTCCAAAAGCAAAGAACAGCCATTTCATTAAGCCTTCGTTGGCTTTACTTGCTTTTCTATGTCCCTCTAACTATGCTTCATACCCTGTGGTGGGTTGAATAAGTATGGCCCCCATTGGCTTATATATTTGAATGCTTAATCACCAGGGAATTGCACTATTTGAAAGGATTATAAGGATTAGGAGGTATGACCTTTTTTTTTAAATACTTTATTTTTTTTCTTCAAGTTACATTTCAGTCACAAACCCTTCCCTATTCCCCCTTCCTATCCTGCCCTTCCACCCTCTTCCCCCCAGCAGTTTCCCCTTTCAGTCCAACAGATGGTTCCTTCTCTTATAACAGTAAATACTATACAAAACAACAGATATAAATATGCCATATTTATGAGAGTTAAATGGCCCAGTATACCTTCCCAATGTCCAGTTTATACATATTTGGCCCCTGACTTTAACATTCTACTATCTAACCATCTCCATGAGTTTAAAGGTCTATATCTGACTCAACATTCATACTAACTTGCAACACACTTTTAAGAGTATCTTCTTAGATCTATAACACCCTCTTGATTCCTAAACAACTCAAACCTTGTTAGAGGAGGTGTGTCACCGTGGGTGGGCTTTGAGGTTTCAAAAGCCCACGCCAGGCTCAGTGTGCTGCCAGGGCCCATAGATACCCAAGAATCTTGGGGGCAGGAATGAGCTGTTGTGGAATCAATGACCCAGACTCCAGAGGTCAAAGGTTGGGTAAGTGGCAAAAACAGACTCCTTTATTTCAGGAAGAGGATGCTCCCTTTATAACCTCTGCCCAGAGTCCCATTGGCTCCCGAACTGCAGGCTGCTGCTGCTCTTCCTCGTTGGCTCATGTCTCATTGCCACAGCCCACCCAAAGAGGTGATATGGGCCTTGCTCACGGAGATCCGTGAAGCCTCTGTTTAATACTCTACACACCCTATGCACTCTCCAGGGATGCCATCCTTTCAGGACTAGTAGTCAATGACAGGTAAGAATCTGTTTGGCAGGTCAGCCTGAGACAGGCACAGTCTGTTATGCTGGGGGTCCCTGAGGTGGGGTCAACAAGATCAGAGCATAAGAACTGTGGTTCCCACTGAGTTACTAAAAAATAAAAAAATAAAAACAAAAGGGTGAATATGTAGGAGTAACAAGGCCTGCCATTGAGCAGAAACAAGGCCTGTTGTTAAACAGCAGATGCGTGGCTGGACTTTGGCATGCAACTGGCCTGAGACCTGCCTGGACCTGCCTGGAGATTGATGATGCCACACTGGGTAATAAGACAGGATCCAATGAGGAAGAGCAGCAGCAGCCTGCAGTTCGGTAGCCAATGGGGCTCTGGGCAGAGGTTATAAAGGGGGCATCCTCTTCCTGAAATAAACAGGTCTTCTTTTGCCACTTACTGCACCCCCAGGGTCTGGATCATTGATTCCATGACAGTTCATCCCTACCCCTAAGAGTTCTGGGCATGGGCCCCAGCAACACCAGTGTCCACCTTTCTGCCTACAGATCAGGATATATCTCTCAGGTAAACCCAACCAGCTACCTGAGGCTAATAAGGTCATGAATCTTCGAGGAGAACCTGCTGATACATGTAGAACTTCAGTTAAGACCAGCGTGGTCTACAAAGTGAGTTCTAGGAAAGCCAGGGCTGTCACACAGAGAAACTCTGCCTAGAAAAACCAAAAAAAAAGGAAAACCAAAGTGACTGAAAATTGAAAGGTTATTCAATTGGCGCACACCAAGGAGGACCGTGAGGCCGGAAATGAGGCCGGATGACACCAAAGCTGAAGCAGAGTTAGGATTTATTTAGGGGAGAATAGGGCATGCAGCATGCAACTGTGCTTGTTCCAGGGTTTGAAACTGTGGTTGAAGATATTGGAAGTTTCTAACTGCCAGAATGGTCCTTAGAAATGTTGATCAGGAGAGTCCAAGAGATTCCCAAGACAATATAGGCTATTGCTGTTGCCTTTGCCCCCAGAAGTTGAAGGAAAGTCCCTAGTGCTGATGACACTTCCTCTTCAGACATCGAACTTGGAGGATTTGAGCTGGACCTGACTTGAAAACGTCTTTCCTGAAAATTAGCCTTCACAGTAATGAAAGGTGCTATACAAGCTGCTAAAAGAGGGAAGCAATCAATAGTCCTACCAATGTGTGAGGCCTATGACCAAAACAATGACCAGTATTAGTAAGATGTCTATAAAGGTGGTAACCAACTGCTGTCTAATTGGACTTAAGACCCACTCAACAGTAGGGAAATCATGCCTGGTACTGTAAACCCAACCAGCTACCTGTGGCTACTAAGGTCATGAATCTTCGAGGAGAACCTGCTGCTACATGTCCCTGTAACAGTAATTAACCTAACTGTATTCTAAATATTTATCCTTATACCCACAGATAAATGTAGCTCTTACCCCTCATCAAAGAAGCTCCCTTTGCAGAAAACAGAGACAATTACAGAAAATGGCAACTGTCAAAATGCAGAGAGCATCTGAATATAGGGCACCCAACCTATATTGATACATCTACCACACAACCACTACCTCTGAAGTTCATGGAACATTATAGAAGGATGGAAAGCTTATTATGAGCCAGAGAACCAGTAAGTGTGCTTGAGATTGTATCTACAATCTGACAAGGAAGTTATACCCATGATACCTCAAAAATATGGTTGCCAAAAGGACCTCAGTAATGACCATACCAATAGGCATACTTAGTTTGAATGGGGGAAATCTCATGGGACCCTACCCCTAGACAAAGAACTATAGGCAACTAGTGAATGCAGAAAAGGGGAGAATTAGTCTTCTCCCAGGGATGAGCCTCTAAATTTGCTGTTCACAAGTGATCAACACTGAAAATCATATATATATAGAAATAACATTAAATGGACTCAGAAGATTATATTTATATATGTATAAATACATATGTATATATGTATATGAAAGAATAATAAAAAGAGGACATGAATTTGAGAGAGAGTTAGGAGCAGATATGAGAGGCACTAGAATGAATAGATGTAATTATATTTTAGATTTTTAAAAAAAATTATAAAGAAAAAAGCATGACATAGAGATGATGTGAATTTCATGACCCTTATCTCTTGCATTACTTTCTGTTTTTTCTTAGAAGTGGTTCTATCCTGGAGTTAAATATTCTTTCTTTATATGCCTATACTTTTGGTACTTGTATACTTTTGATGTCTATAAATATGAAGTTTTGTGTGTGTGCTTTTGAACTTTACATAAAAGAAACTAAGCAGGAAAAGTGAAACAGAATTCAGAACAATATATTGTAAGCAATTTCAGTTATTAAACTGCTTCTTTTCTTTCCTTCCATACCTCCCAGCTCGGTTTCTTCGTCTTTTTTTCTGTCCATCCCTCTTTTCCCCCATTCTGAATTTCTTGCTGCCTTTTTCCTTAGTGATGTGAAAATAGTTGTGTGATTGTTCACCTGTTTTCTTTATTTGCAGCCTCTCACCTAAAACATCTCTTGTGCCAGTGGAATACTTCTGTGCCAAATCCCTGTGTTTTAAGAAAAGTCACTGGCAGCAGCATGAGGTTTGCTGAAGTCTTTGCATATGGCAAATAAGTATCCTGATGTGTACTCAAGAGGGACTGGGTGGCTTTAGACAGGAATATGTCACACTTTCCCAGGGATCAGGTATGCATCTAGACTATTGTAACCGAACTTTTTAAAATTATTAAGTATTTATTTATTTATTAACAATATTCTCTTATAACAAATACCAACAATTTCTTAACTATTAACCCTATAAATTCCTACAACCCCTTTAACCTAACCACTAAACCTATTGATAACTATTACAACTATTTTCCTAACCTTTTAGAATGATACAGTCTCTGGGGCAGGTCGTCAGTCATCAGGAGCACAGTCTCTGTGGTAGTCCCTTTAATGCACTTAGCAGTCATTTTTTTGGAATATCTCAGATGTAGATTCGTCAGAGTAAATTGGCTATGGCAGTCTCACCTTAAATAAGGCTTGAGGCTTTCTTTTCTCTGGGAGACCTCAGCTGTCTGTAGGCCAACTTATTTCCTTCGCATCAGCAACTCTGCCACTCTGCCTCAGTCCTTAAAGCCAGCCACAGTTTTGTTTACGCAACTACAGGTGAAACCCCTCTAGGCAAAACCTGAGCCACAGGGTTTAGTCCTTGGCCTTTTGCTGTCTTGCTGAGGCTTTCTTTGCTCACCAGCTTCTTTCTGCCTCAGGGAGATCTGGCCATCAGTCCACCAGCACTTTCTCCATCAGGACTGGCTAGCATTGGAGCTCTGTAGCATGGGGGGGCCTCTAGGGTGGGGCTCCCCAGGGCTCATCCACTTGTCCTTAAATAGGTGGAACTCTGTTTCAGCTTAATTTGGGCTCCGCCCACTATGCAGCTGAAAACAATGCCAGGCCAAATACTTTGTTTCTTAGTCCATTAAGTCTTTCGTTTTTCCTGGCTTCAACCTTGTTTTTCAGTCCATTAAGTCTCCTGTTTGTTTCTTGATTTCACCTGACTTCATCCTTGTTTTTCCACAAGCTGATAAGCTAATCTCTCACAGCCAAGTTGATCTTCATGCCCTGAATTAAGAGACTGTATCAGAAACCCCTAGATATTTTCTAAATCTAATTTAATTAATCTAACTCCCTACAGACTATCTCTTGAGAGTATGTTGGAATCCAGAAAGGCACGAGCATCAGTTTCTGTAAGGCTTAGACTATCTAATGGAGATAGTGCCTACAGCAGCAGATGTACCCCATAGCAACTGCATGCCATTGCTCTCCTTGTCAGAATGGATATAGAAATTTGGAGATGGGTCATAGATGTTGGGTGGTGTATGTTCATATGTTTGAGGTGACCAAGCACATGTCTTTGATCTACTATAAAATAGTCACTACACATTGAGCAGCATATGGTCAGTTGAAAAGGTCAAGGTTAGTGCTTGGCTGTGTTGAGCTGTGCAACTGTCCTCACCCCATATGTAGGAGCTGATTCAGGTCCCTATGGGGAAGCAGGTATCCATAAAAATAGTTTGATGACCGAATTCTGTGGGCAGTTGAAAGTGTCACATTAGTGCTGGAATGAATGGTGACTGGTGACTTTGGGCAATAGAATGTGACTTTCTGTCTACTTTCAGCCCTCTCTTCCACAGTATACCCTTTGGCTGTAACAGCAATGATGAAGAAAGAGATAATATTTGGCTTTCCATTGGGACAGATTGGAAGCACTAGAGGTATAACAATATAAAGCATTTTAGAAGATGCTTTGTGAGAGCAATTTTAGGTTATTCTTGAAGATAGTCACTAGCAGATTCATTGGTATACATTTCTGTTTGACTTGTTTTCCTGCTGTTATTAAGACAAATTAAATTTCTAGCAACAGGTATACAATGATGTCAAACAGAAACCTTTTTGGTATTATGAAACCAAAGTCAAAGAAGTGTTCCTCTATCATCTGGAGCTGATTTTATTCCCTTCAGTGTGTTCCACCCTGAAGAAATATGGCATCAAACTGAGAGACAGTTTCTTGGCATTCAGGGATTTTGTGTGTGTGTGTGTGTGTTTAGATATCTGTGTATATACAGTTAATGGGAATTTTATACATGTATACAATGAAAGATATGTAACTCTCAATTTTTCTCTCCACCTTCTGTCATGTTCTCCCAACATACCTGCTCCTAGCTTCATATCTTTTTTTGTAACCCTCTCAGTCCAGTTATTGCTTCCCTTAGAAAACCTAGCAGGAAAGGGCCTTCAAAAAATGATTCTCCCTCTCCCCATAGCTATCAGCTGTCAATAGCTTTTCTTTAAGGAGTGAGTCCTGAACAGCATCCTTCTTAGAGTCTCTCCGGGCTTCATCTTGTGCAGTCTGTATGGGTCCACATGACTTCTATGAATTCATTACTGTGCTCATCATGTCATGTCCAGAAGACAGCATTTTTGCAGTGTTAATAGTCAATGCAGAGATGTATAATTGATCAAAGTGCTAAGAGTAAAAGGCTACGTGATGAGTTCCAGAGAGGTTCTGAGATGTAGTTTGGGTGAGTAAACAGTGATGGTGCTCTTAGTGAGGATGGTGAAAGAAGCTTACTATAGTACATAGAGTTATAGTTGGCCCCTTGGGAGTTTATGTGATATTGCGTGTGTGTGTGTGTGTGTGTGTGTGTGTGTGTGTAATAGCAGTTAATGAAAAAGCAGGCCAGAGATTTGAAAGAGCACAAACACAGGTATATGTGCTCTTTGGAGATATGGAGAAAGGAAGGGAAGGGACAAATGTAGTTATATTATAATCTCAAATATAAAAGAAAAAAGGAAAATTAATTATTTAACTTCAGAAGACAATAGTAGGTGAAAAAAAAG
>CAJQZJ010029332.1:128571-162609 GCA_907164525.1 Lophiomys imhausi | reverse complement strand
TGTGTGTGTGTGTGTGTGTGTGTGTGTGTGTGTGTGTGTGTGTGTAGAGGTAGAGGCACACATGCGGAGATCAGAGGACAATCCTTGGAAGTTGGTTCTCTCCTTCTAGCACTCAGGTCATCAGGCTAGGCAACAAGAGCTTTTACTCACTGAAGAATCTCAGAATTTTAATTGTTTTGTATCTGTCTTTATTTAGCCTGGTTCTCTTCTATTTGTTGTTTTTGAGGTTTGATGATATTTTATAATGATGTGCTTTCATTATTTTTACTTTATTTTTTCTGTATTTACCAGAATTTTTTCTTTGTGGTTACCCTGAAGTCTGCATAAAGCTTTTGATAGTTCTTATAGCTTATTTGTAGCTGGTAACTATTTCAATCCTATATGAAACTATGTGTATCATGCTCTATACTATACATCCAGTTGATTTTATCTCTGTAGCACAAATTGTATTCTACTAATGTTGGAATTTGCTCCCTATCATATCATGTATTCATTAACCTATTTTTGAGTTTAAGGTTATTGTGTTAGTAGATTTTTATTATGATGACAATGTATCTGGAAGAGTCCATTTAAAAGGAAAGTTTATTTTGGCTCACAGTTTCAGCTCATCACTTATTGCTTTTAAGCCTATTTTAACAAGAAACATCATGGTGAAAGGGCATGTCTAAACAACAATGCTAGGAAGGAGAGAGTGTAGAACAATCCCTGAGCAAGATATATCTTTAAAACTATACTCCCAGGATCCTGTTTCCCCCCACCTTGTAGCTTTGATTATTTCACAGCAATGCCAAGAGCCTATGAGTCCAATGATGGAGTAATACATTACTCAGTTCAGAGTCTTCATATCCAACCACTTCTCCATACTCTCATTTCTGAACATTACATTGGAGAACAAGTTATCAACATATGAATTTATATGAGACATTTTATGGGCAAACTGTGTTATATTTTCCAACTAAGTTTTATACTTTCATATACTTCTTTTTTTTTACTGTTTAGTATCTTTTAATTTTAATTTGACAGAAATTCTCTTTGCACTTTCTGTGAGTGTAGTGGGTGACTTCTGTTTTTGTTTGTCTAGGAGTCTACTATGCCTTCACATTTAGAGTTTTCTTATGTGTAGTATACTTGGTTCATGGGTTTCCGATGTATTTTGTTTTGCTTCCTATCAGCACTTTAAATACACCAATTGCTCATTCCTTCCACTCAAGTTTTATGCAGAGAAATTGACTGACAGTCTAACGACAGTTTTTGCTGCCTGTATCCTCCTCCTGGTGCTTAGAAGTGTGTGCCAGCATGCCTAACATTTTTATGTGAATTCTGGGAAATCAAATTTAGGCCCTTAGGTGTACAAGGCAAGTACTTTAACAGCTGAGCTATAACTATACCCTCCAAGTATGTATTACTACAATTCATGTATTTATCATCTTTATCATTATATTTTCATTTTATCATTACTTGATCCTTAAAAATTATATTTGATTGTTATATCAAATGTATTAGAAGTAGATCATTGTAGCTAATTCCAGTGCTCAGGAGACAAAAGCAGGAAGATCTCAAGTTCAAGGCTTCTTCAGCCACATAGTGAATTCCATGCCACCCTGTGCTACATACTCTGACTCAAAAGTGTTTGAACAAATTTTCAGTTATTTTTCCTCTTTATCTTGTTTTCCTTTTCTTATTTAAAAATTTAAACTTTTAACAATTAAAATATAAGCTGGGCAGTGGTGGCGCACGCCTTTAATCCCAGCACTTGGGAGGCAGAGGCAGGCGGATCTTTGCGAGTTCGAGGCCAGCCTGGTCTACAAAGTGAGTCCAGGACAGCCAGGGCTACACAGAGAAACCCTGTCTTGAAAAACCAAAAAAAAAAAAAAACCAATTAAAATATAATCACATAATTTCTCCCCTCTCTTCTCTCCACCACTTCCATACTTTCCTATTCCTTCCCATTCCTTCTTAAATTCGAGGCCTCTTTTTTAAACACCTCTTTTGACTTAAAAATTATATATGCATAAATAAATATTACTTTCTGAATCCATTTAGTGCCACTTGTATGTATATGTTTTTAGGGCTGACCACTTGGTATTGGATAAATAATTAGGATGTCCATCCCTGGTGAAGAATAGTTCTCTGTCTTTCAGTAGTCATTATTGCTTGTAGCCCTTCTGGTAGGGGTGCGGCCTCTTGATATTTCTCCCACCCATGATGGCATGTCAACTACTGTTGGAATTGTTCAGGTCTTGTTTAGACAGCCATACTGTTGAACTTTCGTGGGTGTAGCTGTCCTGTCATATCTAGAAGGCACACCCCCCACACCAGACTTTCTGGTCTTCTGTCTATTACCGTCTTTCCACCTCCCTTCCTCTATGTTCTCCAAGCCTTAAGTGTAAGGAGTTGTGTTGTATATGCGTCATCTGAGACTGGGCACATCACAGTCAATTGTTATTTGCATTTTGACCAATTGTGGTTTTCTTTAATAGTCTCCATCTGAATCTTCTTTGATGAATGGTGAGAGCTACACTTATCTGTGGGTACAAAGATAAGTATTTAGTGGCTTAGCCATTAAAGGTTAAGCTCACATCCCCAAACCATCTTTTCTCATTTTTAAAAAATGTAATTTGGGGCTGGAGAGATGGCTCAGCGGTTAAGAGCACTGACTGCTCTTCCAGAGGACCTGAGTTCAATTCCCAGCACCCACATGGCAGCTCACAACTGTCTATAATTCCTGTTCCAGGAGATCTGACGCCCTCACACAGACATACATGGAGTCAAAATACCAATGTACATAAAATAAAAAAATAAATTATTAAAAAAAATTAATTTCATTTTTTACTATTTCAAACATGCATACAAAAGATTTTAATCTTATGTACACTCCTAGCCTTTTTTTTTTAATAATGTCGGTTACATCAAGTTACATCTCCATCATAGTGCCCTCTTTCTAGCCCTTTCTTTCTTTTTTTTTTTTTTTTTTTTGGTTTTTCGAGACAGGGTTTCTCTGTTTAACAGCTCTGGTTGTCCTGGACTCGCTTTGTAGACCAGGCTGGCCTCAAACTTGCAACGATCCGCCTGCCTCTGCCTCCCAGGTGCTGGGATTAAAGGCGTGCGCCACCACCGCCTGGCTTCTAGCCCTTTCTTATCCCTCCAATTTCCATTCTTTTTCCCCAACTAGTAGCACTCCTAATTTCATGTCTTCTTTTCCTTTTTTGTAGTGTGTGCAGGTAGCCATAGATCTTGTGTTGTTTACGATTGCAACATCCATGTAATAATCTAAAGGTACAGCATTTTTCATGGCATTTGGCCCAATCTTCTGATACTTAAAGTTTTTTCTTCCCTCTTCTGTGATTCTTCCTGAGCGTGGGGAGGGGTGATATTGGATGTCCCATTTAAGACTGAGCACTCAATAGCCACTTATTTCAGCCCATTGATCACTTAAGAATCTGTGGTTTAACTGCTGCATACTGCAACACATCTGAGAGCAACAGTATGCTAAGCAAAACCATAAATAATTAGAAGACAGTTTGACTATATGTCCACTTAGCAAAATATCAGCAGTAAGTTCCTGCCTTGGTCCTGTAACCAGCCTGGACATATGTTTTGGCCAGGTCTGCCTTCGTTCCCTCCTATGGACTCTCAATTATAATCAGAAAGCAGTTGGTTATCCCCAAATAGCACAACACTGTTGCACCAGTGGTTCAAATGTTTTGCTTCTAAGTCAGTATTGTAGCATTTTGAGTCCACAGCTCAGTAATAGCATTAGACCTTTTCTTCTACAGTGGCCTGAATAACATTCTTGCACTTTGGACACCCACCAGTGCAAAGGAAGTTTCAGTCTGATTTCACTGTGTCCTATATCCAAAATGGGCGGTGTCTTCACCAATAAGGTGTTACCATCTAGTTCTACTGGGTGACTAAGAACAGTGACAATAACCTCTATTGATTTTGGAGCCTATGTAGGCTCCCTGGCAAACAACCTGCAGGAAAGTATCCTGTACCTTATATTAGGAGTTTTCTTTAAAAGCTTATGGTTTCTGGGAACAGCAGCATCTGCCCATTTAGGCTATTTCCATTCAAAAGCTCTTTAAAAAAGATCGCATGTTCTAATTATGTTTGAAAATGAACAGCTTCTACTTAGGTTGTTTCATATATCCTGACTTTTGGTCAGCCCTCTCCTCAAGCCTCACCTGGTTCCCATCCCCAAGCCTCCATCCCTATTTAAACCTTCCCATTCACATTATTCCCCTCCCAGCGTATATTTTGCTATTTGTCTCTTCCCCATCCCCATATCTCATGACTGCTCTCTTGCTCCCTACTCTGTACATACACTCATTCGGACTTAAACATGGAAATTAACACATTTAAAGTAAAAGTCTGCACATGAGAGATAACAGATGTCATTTGTCTTTCTGGCTCTGTGTACTTCACTAAGTATAATATTTCTCAGTTGTATCTCTTTTCCCATAAATTTAAACTTTCAGTTTTCTTTTGCTGAATAGAATTCTATTCTGTATATGTACCACATTTCCATTGTCCATTCATCTTATTCATGGGCATCTAAGTTAATTACATTTCTTTTTAAATTTTTTAAAATCATTTTTTATTTTTTACTTTTTGTTTTTTCAAAACAGGGTTTCTCTGTGTACCTGGCTGTCCTGGACTCACTCTATACACCAAACTGGCCTTGAACTCACAGAGATCTGCCTGTCTCTGCCTCCCAAGTGCTGGGATTAAAGGTGTGCCACCACATCTGATCTTTAGTTACATTTCTTAACTACTATGAATGCAGTATTAGCAAACATAGATGTGCATTTATTCCTAGAATATAGTAGACTTCTGCTATAGATTCAGATAAGTTCCAGCCTGAGCACTGTATCCTGATCACTTTGAAGTCTCCCTTCTCCACATCATTACCAGCATTTGTTGTTTCCTCCATGCTAGCTGTTCTAACTGCAGTGAAATGTAATATCAGAGTATTATTAATTTTAACTTCTCTGAAAGATAAGGATGTTGAATATTTTTATATGTTTGTTAGCAATTTGTACACCCTCATCATGATACTCAAATAGTTAGATGATATATGGATAGATAAATAAAATATTTAAGAATAGCCCTTACCAAGGAGGTAAAAGAACTCAATAGCCGGGCATGGTGGCTCACGCCTTTAATCCCAGCACTCAGGAGGCAGAGGCGGGTGGATCTCAATGAGTTCAAGGCCAACCTGGTCTACAAAGTGAGTCCAGGGCAGCCAAGGATACACAGAGAAACCCTGTCTCAAAAATCAAACAAACAAACAAAAAAACTCTTCAGTGAAAATTTAAATCTCTAAAGAGATCCTAGAAGATAAAATGGTAGAATTAGTATTGTGAAAATGATCATAATATCAAATTTTACAGATCCAATACAGTTCCACTCAAAATCTCTAAAACATTCCTCATAGAAATAGGAAAAAAAATCCTAAAATTTGTATGGCCCTACAATAGCCCCAAATTGCCAGAACAATCCTGAGTAATAAGAATAATGCTGGAGGGATTACCATACCACATCTCAAGTTATATTATAGAGATATAGTATAACACAGATACAATACTAAATATCAGTAAGGTATTAGTACATAAAAGGCATACAAGTAAATGGAACAAATAGAAAACCCAAATATGAATACCCATATGATTTTAAATGTACATATTTAGGGATATATATTGATCCCTTCTTTTTTTATTTATTCTTCTCTCATATATTGGATGCTAACCTCAATTTCCCCTCCCTCCTTTCCTCCCAGTCTTACCTCCCCAATATCAACCCTCTTAATACTGTATTATCTGTACTTCATAGGTTTTGTCATACTGTTTTTCTTTCAGTTCTATGGAGGGACTGGGAGGAGGGTAGGGATGGGAAGCTCTGATTGTGATGTAAAGTAAATTAATTAATTAATGAAAAACTTTCCTTCCCCATTTCTTCAGTACCATTTCATCAGTCAATAATGTGCTTTTAAATCTCCAAAGGCTTGAGTATTTTCTGTAGTTTCTCTTGTTGATTTCCAACATTATCGCACTGTGGTCATATAAAATATAAAGAGTCATTTCAGTTTTCCTATATTTATTGTTTTGCTTTGTGTCCCAATGTGTGATCTATTGAGGAAGTTCCATTGGTACTGAGAAGGTTGTGTAGTCTGTAGTGTTTGGTTGGAATTTCTGTAGATTACTGATAGGTCTATTTGACCCATGGTATCATTTAAGTCCAATGTTACTCTGTTTATTTTTTTGTCTAGATGACTTGCCCACTGGCAAGATTTGAGATATTGAAGTCACCCACTATTACTGAGTTTGTACCAAGCTGTGACTGTGTTTTTCTTAGCATTTCTTTTTAGGAAATAGGATGAACCTGTGTTTTATTGATGAATTATTCTTTGATCAAAATGAAAGAACTTTCTGTACCTCTCTCATCTAATTTTGGTTTGATGTTTATTTTGTCAGTCATTATAATAGCAACAGCTGCATGTTTCTTGGTTCCATTTGTATTGAATAATTTTTTACACTAAGTCACACTAAGGTAGTGTCAATCTTTGATGATGAAGTGTGTTTCTTATAGATATCAACAAGGTAGACCCTACTTTCTGATCCAATATGTCTTTGTCTTTTGATTTAGGAATTGAAACCATTAACATTCAATTATTACTAAAATATTTATTTTGATTCTTATTATTTTGGTAACTTTGCAGTATTTATTCTCTCAGTCATCTTTTGCTTAATGTCAAAACTAAGATAGTTTTAGTTCAGTTTTGCTTTTTGTTCTTCAGAGATTATATTAAATTCTACTTTCGTATCTTGAATTGTTTTTATTATTTCATTTTAGCATCATTTGTTTTCTCTGCAACCTCTTGGGTGTGTTTATCTTCTTCATAATTCCTAAGTATTCCTTCCAGTCTCTTGTTCTTTACATGTTGACTAGTTCTGGGTCTCTGTTAGTCACCGTCTACTGTGAGAGATGCTTCTTTGAAAGTTGATAGATGTATTGATCTGTGAGTATAGCAGTTTGTCATTAGGAATCATTTAAGTGTGTTGTTTAGTGCCACGAGTTTGTGTACTTTCTGTCATTTCTCTTGTTGATATCTGGATTTATTCCTTTGTTGTCATATGAGATACATGGTGCTATTTAAATTTTTACTCATTTATTGAGACTTTGTGTTATAATGTGTGGCAAATTATGGAGAAAGTTCCAGGGTGGACTAAACTTCTAGAACTGTAAGTCATCCCCAATTAAACATTTCCTTTAGAAGAGTTGCCATGGTCGTGGTGTCTCTTCACAGCACTAGAAACCCTAACTAAGATAGTTTTAGTTCAATTTTGCTTTTTTTCCTACAGAGATTATCTATATTAAATTCTACTTTCATATCCTGAAATGTTTTTATTATTTCATTAAAAATATTTGTGTTTTTGTACTCTTCATTCATATCATTTAATCCCTTAAAATATTTATAATTGCTCTTTTGAAGTCATTATCATATGCATTAGCTAAGTTGCTTTTCTTGGAGAATATGATGGGTGTGCTAATTTCTGGAAGAGACATATGGCCTTTGTTATTCATGTTATTTGCCTTTTGTGATGGGCTCTAGACTTTTAGAGTTAAGGTGTTTGTTTTTGTGTTTTTTGGTATGGATATGTTGTCTCACCTTTGTTGCATGAGTGTTTAATCATTCCTGGTTGTTATCCCAACTTGTCAAGATTTTTAGTCTTGAGGCCACTTTAGGGTTCTGGGTTACATTCCACACAGTTCCAGAGCCAAACAATAGGTAGGTTGAGGAGTAGGTTGTCAGGTGGGAAGACCGGCTCTGAGGTTTCTATATGGTGTTCTTGTTCTGATTCAGGTATGTCTTTGTAGCCAGACAAAGGAGAGGGCTTGTATCTGGGGTTCTTTAACTGGGATTTTGAGTCAGACTCCATGTGGCTCCAGAGCCAAATGTTGTCTGTGGTAACTGATAGACAAATAGGCAGAGGGCTGGAATTCCCTTTTCATACTCTGAGTTGACTTTCTTATTGCGTTTAGCTCTTTGTGTTCTTGTCAAAAATGTGTTCCGGAGTTTATTCCTGTTCTCTTTAAATTCGTTCAAGAGTTTACTTGTGTCCTACTTTAAGCCTTAATCATACTTATAATTGCTCTTTTGAATTCTTTTCTGGAGTCTGTTTCTCTCATTGTCGACTTGTAATTTGAGGAGGAGAGATGTTGTCTTGGCTTTTCATGGTTTTTATTGGTTTTACATTTAAACTTGCACATCTAGAGTTAGTTTGTTGGTTGGATCTTTTCAAATGAGTTTCTTAGCCAACTGTGTTGAGTGGAATTTTGTATAAAGCATTTACTGTGGCCTCAACTTAGTTGGTTTTGGATTGCCAATCATGCATGTTTAGTATTGATTCTTGAGTCTGGTAGCTACAGTGATTTCATATCAGCTAGGGACTGCATTGTTTTTATCCTCACATGTGGGTGCCCTGCATGAACTAGAAAAGAGTGGGATGGGGTGCCTGGATAAGTGGGGTTATAGCTGGGTGTTCTGTGTTAGATGGCAGGGAAAAGATTGGCATCTTGGGCTTGATTCAGTTGTTGGCTCTCAGCTTGGGCCTCAGTGTGCTCTCAGTGAAATCTTGTGTCCCCAAGGATCAGGTGCCTCATGTTGGTGTAGGTATAGACTGTGACCTAGTGAGTAACAGCTGCTCTGCTGGGTTCTCTGCACAGTGGAGATTGGGTGTCAGCAATGGGAACATTGCTTCTGAGCAGTTAGTGGGCATTCTGTGAGAAACTGTGCTAACAGGTGCTAGTGTAATCTCTGTGGTACCCTGTGGCAGCAGAGACTGAGAATGTCAGGATTTGGCTGGGTGTGACCTCTGACCTGATGAGCAGGAAGGCATACCTCTGGGTTCTGCCCTCAGTGGGAGTTTCAGTGCTACAGTTTGGTGGGTATGTGGCCTCTGACCAAATTACTGGTTAGGTGCTCCTTGGGTCTTTGTGGTGGTGAGTGCTGGATTACTGGGAGGTTTTCAGTGTTGTAGTGTCTGATCTGGCAAAATGTTTGAGCATTAATCTGGATTCTGCATCAACTGGAATTTGGGGTACCAGTGGTAGACAGCAATGTGGTCTCCTATATTGTTGGTTGGCTGGTGTTTCTTGGTGTGCTGCGGTTAGTGGCCAGAATCAGGTTGCTGAGGGATCACTGTCAATGTGGTCTCTGACTTGGGAGTGGCTGGGTACTCTGTGAGATTCTGTGCAGGGTGATGGTGTTTGGAGTGTTTAAGCTCTTACAAGTTCTTAATTTTCTTGTAGAAGTTTTCTTATGTGTTGTTGATTATTTTCCTCTACATTGCTGGCTTTTCTCTCCAGTTTCTGGATCAAATTCTGCTTGTTTTTAATACTTTTTGACATCATTGATAATCTTCACCCGAAAACTTTTGAAATCTTCATCCCACATTTCACATTTCCATGTCCTAAATTTAGTAGTTGCATCTCCATAATCTTATTTATTTACTATTGCTTTAGTTTCCTATAATCTTAGTGTCACATCTAAAATATAAGACCAAAGCTTTCTTTAAAGACTTTTAAAATTTCAGGTATGTTTAATTGTTTCATTTATTTTGAGTTGAATTGTGTACATAATATAAAGATTTACTATCATTTTTTTTATATTCATTTCCCCAATGGAGTTTATTAAAGACTATGTTTCCTGATTATATATATTTGGTGATCCTGTAAAATAATAGTCTGGTGTATACATTTGGTTTGATTTCTTGACTCTCTGGTCTCTGCTATTATTCTATGTGTATATTTTCCCAGATGCATCATACTGTTTGGATTCCTTTAGCTTACTAGTATAATTATGTGTGGTTTTGCTTTCTTTTGTTCTCTTTTGATACAAGTTCTCACTGTGCAGACCAGGACAGCCGCAAACTTTCATTCTTCCTTCTTCACCCTCTCTAGTATTGGGATTACCTGGTATGTAGCTTAATTTGACATTAGAAACTATTGTACAAAGTTGAGTATGGTGGTCTGTTCTTATAGTCTCAACTGAAGATATATCACTTCATTCCAGGAACTTGACGTCATCCTGGACTATATAGCAAGACTCAGAATCACAAAGAAAAAAAGTGAAAAATTTAAAAAAATGAAAAAGGAAAAATGTTGGCTAGTTGCAGACCCAGGGTCCACAAATCCTCTTTGTCCGCAAGCCACCGTTCCTGCGTAAGTTGCTTCTTTCCTTCTAACCTTCCTCCAACCCTCTGCTATCTGTCAGTTTGCAAGGCTAGACCTGTAGTCCTGTAAGTCACTTCTTCCTTTACCCTGTGCTTACCCCAACCTTTGCAATATGTGAACTCATAATCCTTGTTCCAGACACGTGGCCATGGACTCTCTATTTTGTGAACCCATGTTGCTTGGACTAACTCTAGATCACAGTTTAGGAGCCATCTTTCCATGATCTGATTAAACAGCTCATCCACCTGCTTTACCTGGCTTAGCTCATGTCGCACATCTCCTGCACTGGCTCAGTCTACAGAAGACCAGATTATCACATCAGACACACAAAGAAAGAATTCTCATGGCCAAGTCAAGCAGTGAAAGCAAAAACAACATAAATGGCTAATTCAGCATGTCTCTCATCAAACTCACTAGTCTTATGGAGTTGTTCTCTAATGAGAATTAACTAGATGAACCCCAGGGCACAGAATTAAAGGGATCAATCATAAATTTTATCAAATATCTCAAGGGATTTAAAGAAGTCATGAGCAAACACTTCATTGAACACACAAACACAAAACAACAAGAAGTGCTTGAGTGATGCTAACAAAAATACAAATATACATTGAACAAACTAACAATGATAATTGAGAACTTGAAAACTGAATTAAAAAAGAGATAGAAATATTGAAGAGAACACAAGCTGAAATTAAAATGGAATGTAAAAACTCAGTATTTCAGTTAGAAAACTCAGACAAAAGCCTTACAAGCAGAAAGAATCAAGCAGAATATAGAATATCAAGACTTAAAAAAGAGAGAAAACACTTAAAAGGACAGAATAAGAACTCACAGAAAATATGAGATATCATCAACAGACGAAATCTTTGAGTTATAGAACTGGAAGAGGGAGAAGAATTCCAAGACAATGGCAGAAGATCTTTAACAGGATTCTAGAAGAAAACTTCCCCAAACGAAGGAAAGACATGCCCATATACACACAAGAAGCACAAAGAAAATCCAACTAGACAAGACCAAAACAGAAAAGACCCCCATGACATATCATAGTCAAAATACTAAGTATACAGAACAAAAGGAAAAATATTGAAAGGTGTAAGAATAAAAATACATGTAAAGGAAATCCCATCACAATAATACCTGATAACAACACCTGGGTTTTAGATTTATTGATTCTTTGTATCATTTTATTTATTTCCATTTAATCAACTTCTGCTTTTATTTTCCTTAAGACTTTGGTATACACAATAACTACCAAACATAGTAATAACTCTAAGGGTGCAATAATGGCATACATACCTTAGCAATAACAGCAGCACTCTAGTCAGACTTAAGACCTATTCAACTCTCTTCCTTTATAGAACAACAAAATAAACATATCTGCACTATGGCCAAACAAGTTCATTAAAAACTTATTCGCTATCACAAACATCTATTAAGTTAAGAAAGTAGGTAGGTTGGTACACAGATATACGGGCAAACTTTATTGTCATCTCTGTGCTCGGTCTTTATTTAATGTCCTTTATAAACAAACAAAACATCCAAATACATATTTCTCTCTCGGATCTTATTTTCTCGTGGGAAAAACATTCTATAAACAATCAACATAAAAAAGAATTGAAACATATAATACATTTCTAAATAAAAGTTCTAAGGGAAAAATAGAGCAGAGCAAAGAGGATCAGATTAGTACAGGGCTGCTCACTTGAGTAAATACTTCAATACAAGGGCATTAGTCATGCAGCTATATTATAAGAGAGTATTCTTAGCTGGTGGTGGTGGCATACACCCTTAACACCAGCACTCTGAAGACAGAGGCAGGTGGATCTTAGAGTTTGAGGCCAGCCTGGTCTACAGAGTACGTTTCAGGGCAGCCAGGGCTACACACAGAGAAACCCTGTCTTGAAAACAGCAGCAGCAACAACAAAAGGAGGTAATATTCTTGGCACTGGAAGCAGCTAAGCAAACACCTAAGGTGGAAACATGACAGGTATATTTAAATGTCTGTAAGGAAGCCAATATGACTGCTGAGAGGCAATACAGCCAGATATGTGATTAATTAATCATTTCTTATGAACCAATATAAGAATTGTGATATTAGAGTTTTATAAGAAATATGGAAGGGTTGTGAGAAGAGGAGTGTATTAGTCAGAGGAATAGAGCTAATAGGAAGAATGTGTGTGTGTGTGTGTGTTCTTCATCTTCATGGATCTCCCCAACCTCACTTGCTTGGGAAGTAGACAACTGCTCATTTCAGGTGTGGTATGATATGCAGTAGCATCGCTATTGTTTGTCTTCATTTCTGATGGTGTGGGCTATATAACTGAATTTTGCTCATAGCAGCGAGGAGCTGATGTCCACAGCATGGTCCTGAATCCATACTTTTCCTTCTGTGGCTTGCTGCATGCAAGCAGGGAGACAGCTGCCTAGCAAGGTCTGGGGATCCAGGAACTCACAGGGAGCTCCTGATCCACATGAAAGCTGGACACCCTTGACCCGGGCAAGGTAAGGGTGAGAACCTAGTGGTTGAGAACACAGTTCACAGGGCTGGGTGTCACAGTAATCCCAAGTTGCTGCTGAAAACTATTATTATCATAATCTGTGTTACATGACATGGTAAAAAAATGGAAGAAAACACAAATGTATATTTAATGTATACATGAGCAATATGCTTAAATAGGACAAAAGCATTGCCAATTACAATCCTCAGTTCTGTAACTGAGGCCTTAGATGGTATTTACAATTGTCTCCTTCTACTCATTCTGTAGTTCCTCCATCCTCATCCAGCACTTGTTCTTTACCTGGAAAGGTAACCTATATATCCTCATTCCTGACGGGAATTTATCATCTTGCTTGGATGGGTTGTTATAAGCTGTAAACACAGAATATGGTAATACCAACAGATGCCCTGTGCTGGTTAATTTCTGTCACTTTGACACAAACTAGAGTCACCTGGGATGAGGGAACCTCAGTTATGAAATTGACTTCATCAGATTGGCTTGTAGGGATGTCTGTGAGGTGTTCTCTTGGTTACTGATAGATGTGGGAAGGCCCAGCCTATTGTGGCCAGTACCACCACTGGGCAGTTGGTTCTGGATTATATAAGAAAGCAAGCTGGGTAAGCCATGGAAAGCAAGCCAGTAAACGGCATCTCTCCGTAGTCTCTGCTTCAACTGATGCCTTAAGTTCCTGACTTGACTTCCTTTGTTGATGGACTCTAACGTGTGAGCCACATAAACTCTTTCTTACCTCAAGTTGTTTTTAGTAATGATGTTTATTGCAACAACAGAACCCGCACTAGAACATACTGGAAGGGAACTCCTGCATTCCAAACATACTCTTCCTTACTTCTATCGTGGAGAAGTAGTCTGGATCAATTCCACTTGCTAACATTGCTACTCCTTTCTTATTCAGTTGACTTCAAAATCTGAAGTGCCTAGAGGGAAGTCTTAGCTTCTAGTTGAAGGGAATGTTTGTTATGTGTCCCGGCAGAAGTATCCTTCCCTCTAGAAACAAAACTACTAGAGTACAAGGTCACTGGAACAGGAAGGAAACATTTTCCTAGTGGGTGTCTAAGGGTGCTACCATTCTCATTTCCACACCTTGAATCCTGAACCCATGAATCTCGGCTATAGGAGAAACACTACTATTTAATTGAACACGGATTCAAAGCATATACACCCTTCTGGAGAACTCTGCCCCAGCCCTCCAGGCTATTTCCACCCAATTCAGAATTCTTTAACTGTGTCTCTAAAAGGCCGTCGCTATCAAGCCAGCTGCTTCAGGTAAGACCAATGAATTCCATGGTTATGGGCCCACTGTCGCACTTCCTCAGCTGGGAAATGGATTCCCTGGTCAGAAGTAATGTGTGCAGTGCTCTGACAGGATCTCTCTGGATGTGATATACATTGATTGGCTAGGGCAAGATGGAAATGTTAATAAAAATGAGAGATGAATTGTAATGGCCTACATGAACAATGATAGTGTTATAACTAGACAGATAACTATAAAACTGACAAGAAGTGGTCACATTTTAAATATATTTTGAAGATAAAACCTAAATTCTTACCTGGCAGATTAGGTATATGTAGAATGTGTAAGAAAGGAGTCAAAGGGAAATAAATAAAACAAAATATAAAAACGACAACAGTTGTTTCATTGATGAGATATAGAAGACTTTTATTTTGTTCTCCATTATCTTATGTGTTTTCCAATTTCCTAAGCAAGGTATATTTATTTTATAATTAAAAAAGCAAAGACATTTTAGAAAAGAAGCTTAGTAACTCATCTAATTTTCAAATCTAAGCAAAATTTAAGTACAAAATTCTAGAGAGAAATACGTAGAGGACTTTAGAAATGTTCATAAAAGCATATATCAACAATTGATTATTAAAGAATTATACCTAAGAAAATCACCAGAGATTTGCTTAATATTTAGAACTAAATCTATTTGCATTTTCATATATAAAATGGAAAATATTTAAATGTTAAAAGTGTGGGATTTATTTCTCTTGTCTTTTTTATTATATTTTTATTATTTTAAACTATATATATATATATAGATAGATAGATAGATAGATAGATAGATAGATAGATAGATTTTTAAGACAGGGTTCCTCTGTGTATCCCTGGCTGTCCTGGAAATCACTCTATAGACCAGGCTGGCCTCAAACTCACAAAGATCCCCTGTCTCTGTCTTCCACTTGCTGGGATTAAAGTCATATGCCACCACTGCCCAGCTGAATTTAAATATACTTTGATCATATTCTTCCTGTCCTCTGTGTCTCTCTAGATCCTTTCCTTCCCTACCCACCCAACTTTAAATTCTTTCTCAAAAAAACAAACAAAACCCCAATACAACAAAATCCCTTACAAAACCAAGAAAACAAAACACACCCCAACAACAACAGGAACAACAAAAACAAACACCAAACAACTGTAACCAAATAAAAGCACACACACACACACACACACACACACACACACACACACACACACCTGTGGAGTCCATTATATATATGAGGCCTGCTCTGGAGTTGTTGATAGACCAACTATTACTCCATTGGAGAAAACTGAGTTTCCCTCTTCCAGCAGGTATAATATACAGTTCAGTTGTTAACCTTTACCCTAGTGGCTAGGTTTTCATTCATTCATTCATTCATTCATTCATGCTTCCTTTCTTTTAAAAAATAACAAAAAGTAATACAATAAAGATAAAAAAATTACACTGAAGTATGACAAGACAAAACAGAAGGAAAAGAGACCAAGAGAAAGCACAGGAAGCAGAGACTCACTCATTTGCACACTCAGAAATCCCATAAAAACACTGAACTGGAAGCCATAATTTATACGAAGAGGACCTGGTTCAGACCCATGCAGGCCCTGTGCATACTGCCTCAGTCTCTGTGAGTTCATATGAGCTTTGAAGAACCTTGTTTCCTTGATGCTCTCCAACCTCTCTGGCTCTTACCCTCTTTCTGCCCCCTCTTCCACAGAGTTCCTTGAGCCCTAATGGATTGTATTTGATGGGGACATCCCATTTAGAACTGAATGTTCAAAGGTCTTTCAATCTCTTGTCTAATGTCTAACTGTGGATCTCTGTATTTCTTCCTATCTACTGCAGGAGGAAGCCTCTCTGATCTATGAGTATAGCAAAATATCATTAGGAGTCATTTTATCATTAACCCCCCCCCGTTTCTTTCAGATCAATATTATTTGGTTTTACCCTAGGTCCCTGAGCTATCTAGTCTCAGGTTCTTCGTTACCCAAGCAATATTGGCTATGGGTTCTATCTTGTGGAGTAGGCCTTACCTAAGTCAAATCAGATATTGGTTGGTTACTCTCACAAGGTTTTTTCCACCATTACACTAGTATATCTTACAGACAAGACAGCATTGTAGATCAAAGGGTTTGTGGCTGGGTTGGTGTTTGTTTCTCTTTTGGTAGGGTGCAGAGTACCTTCCTGTACCAAAGATGCTAGGATGTAAGGGTGAAGGCTCTATGTAGGCACCAGCTTGACTTGTCCATGTTCAATGTGTTGTGTAGGTGTTGTCTTCAGCAATGGGGCCTTGCTGTCAGTTTTCAGAGAAAAACATATAGTCTTGACAACAGCTTGCATTGTTTGGGAATTCCCATGGGACCCCTTTGGTCAATAAGTAACCCAATCCTGGTACTGGAAGCTTTGTTTGGTGACAAGAGATGGCCAGTTGGGGCTCTGTCTCCTCCATTATTTGGCAATTTCACTGGTCAGCTACTTCTGAATATGATGCCTAACCTGGAGTTGTTAATATATCCAGCGTTACTCCATTGGAGGAAATAGATTTCTCCTTAATGAAATTACTTAATAAAAATAATAAAAGTGAGGCAAGATGGGGGTGGGGAAAAAGTGAGGCAAAAGTTTTGTTTATTAAAAAACAGTTATGAGAATGTTTTTGTTTCATCCGAGGTGTGGCGCTGCTTCAGTTAGTCCCCACGTGTGATTAATATGTGGCTCGTGTGCTGGCAGTGGTGTGGCTTACCTACCTACAGCCCCTGAATTCTGAGGACTGAAGGATAAAAAACCAAAGCCCTGGGAAGAGAGGGAGCTAAAAAGAAGAAAGTGGTTGCTGCTCTTCCTGCTGCTGGTGCTCCCCCAAACTGCTTCTGGTTCTTCCTGATGCTGTTTCCTGGTTTGCTGGGCTTCAGGATATTGTGACTAATGAGACTGGTTTTGACCCCAAAGAACCTGATGACCCTAATCAGCAGGAAGTAGGTCAAAGAGAACTTTTTCCCTTTAACCTTCTTTCTGTCCCACCTAGTGTTGGAGATTGGAAGTAACAAGAGGTTGGAATGGAGGTAGAGGTATTAAGTACAGTAAAGTAATTAGAGTGTGTAATAAAACAAAATTAATAAAAGCTGCCTTGTTACATACAAGATCATTTTTATATATGTATATATTTTATTTTACACACTACCTCTCAAATGTCCCATAGTTTTAGCTGTCTCTCCCCATATTTCCTCCCAGGACACCTTATCCCCTTCCTACTTCATCCTCCTGTTCAAGCCGCACCCACCCATCCATAGTTATCTCTTCTATTACCCTTTCCTAACAAGATCTCTCTACTATCCCTAGTCCCTTACTCTGTACATAACCTCTGTGGTTCTATGGGTTGTACTTGGTTATCATTGACTTAACAGCTAATATTCACATATAAGTGAATGCATACCATATGCTTCTTTCTGGGTCTGTGATACCTCACTCAGGATGAATTTTTTCCCTAGTTCCATTCATTTGGCTGCAAATTTCATGATGTCATTGTTTTCAACAGCTGAGTATTACTTCATTGTGTAAATGTACCACAGTTTCCTTATCCATTCATCTGTTGAGGGACGTCTAGGTTTTTTCCAGTTACTGGCTATTATGAACAGAACAGCAATGAAAATGGTTGAGGAAGTGTCCTTGTGGTAGGATGGAGTGCCATTTGGGTATATGCCCAAGAGTGGTATAGCTGGGTCTTGAGGTAGATCAATTCCCAACTTCCTGAGGAACTACCACAATGTTTTCTGTAGTGAGAATTGTATAATTTTGGTTTCTTTAAAAAACACAGAAACATTATAGGAATATGTTTTTGTTTAATCCCAGGTTTGGGAATATGAGGCTGACTCACAGAAGGTGACTATGATTTGTCTCATGCTCTAACAGGGACATGGTTTTGCCAGCTGCACATTGTTTCTGAGAGTGTGTGATGTTTGAAATTCTAGGAACTCTTCAGAGGATATATAAATCCTAGGGCCCCTAGTGTAAGGCTGTAGTAAAATAATAATAAATACCACTTCCCTAGGAAGGCCTTCTCCTTCGTTCATGAGACCCTGACCTCATGACTCCTGGAGACATTCCACAGAACTCGCTCAGTCCTTCAGACTATCTAAACTTACATAGCAGACTGGATTGCTTCCTCTCCCCTTTTGATTCCTTACCCTCACTCCCCAATCCCCACCTGCATCATCACTTAACATCCCCTTTGTTCCCTTATCCCCCACCTGCCTTGGCTTTCGCCTAGCGGGCTAAAAGTTACTCCTTTATGCACCCACCCGTTTACAGCTTGTGTGCTTAAGTACTGCCTGAAAACTGTTTTTGGCGGTTCACGCCTTCATGGAGGCAGTTGAACCCGGGGCGTTGTAAATAAACCTCTTGTATATTGCAATGAATCTGGGACTCTGGTGGTCTCTGGGCATCAGGATCTCGGGGAACCCCCTCCAGGGTTCAACATTAGAGGTGGGGTTGCTGTTGATGGTGGTTGGTTACTCTTTGTTACTCTTTGTCAAATAGTTGTGTGCAGAGAAAAGAGAACTTAGATGTTCTAACAGTGAAGGTCAAACTTTCACCAAGGAACTCAACACCGCTAATCAGCAGTAATTAGTCTAACGGTAATTTCACTCCTTTCCCCTCTATTCTTTTTTTCTCTCCTGTCTAGTGTTAGGGTTAATAAGGGTAGAAAAGGGTGGAAGAGAGAAAAAGGAACCTACAAAGTAGCAAGGCCCGCTATAGATTTCCATAGTGAATGGACAACTTTGCACTCCCACCAGCTGGATGAATATTCTCCTCACTTTCACATCCTTGCCAGTGTGAGCTATGATTTGTTTTGTGATTTGTTGATCTTAGCCATTCAGAGAGGTGTAAGATGAAATCTCAAATTAGTTTTGATTTGCATTTCCTTAATTCCTAAAGATGTTAAACATTTCTTCAAGTGTTTCTCTGCCGTTTAGTTTCCTCTATTGAGAATTCTCTCTTTAGATCTGTACCCCATTTTAATTACATTATTTTTTGTAATCTAGTTTCTTAAATTCTTTATATATTTTAGATATTAGCCCTCTATTGGATGTGAAGTTGGTAAAAAAAAATCTTTTCCTGTTCTATATGCTGCTTTGTCCGATTGATAGTGTCCTTTGCCTCATAGAAGCTTTACCATTTCATTCATTAATTGTTCCTAGTGTCTATGCTACTGGTGTTCTCTGTTCAGGAAATCTTTTTTCTATGTCAGTGAGTTCAAGGCTATTCCAAAAGTGTGGAATTTCTTAATCATGTTATATAAAATGTGAAACCACATTTAAAACAGTGTTTTATTGCTATAAAAATATATTTTGTTTTTGTTCTTTTTTTGAGACAGGCAGTCCTAACTGTCCTGGAACCCTGTAGAGCAGACTGGCCTTGAACTCACAGAGATCAGCCTGTCTCTACCTCCTGAGTGCTGAGATTATAAAGTAGGTGGCACCATGCCGTACAAAATTATATTTTCTAATAATATGATATTAAAAGTGAGGGGAAATTAGTTAAGGTACAATATGAAGCATCCCTAGAGTTAAGCCAAGAGGATTTATTAGTGGATATGGGAAAGCTGGGGACGGTCTGCCCACTAAAGTAGCAAGTTTGTCATATAGCGAAATTAAGACTATATTCATATCCAAACCTTTTGAGTGACCCTAATACCTGTGTTAGAATTCAATATTGAAATAAATGGGAATGGTTTTCACAGACTCTGTGGCAGACATTTCTGTTCTGTTGCTGACATAAAATTCTCTCACAAAAACAACTTAAGAGAGAAAAGTTTAATTTTGCTCCCAGTTATTGGGTACAGTCCATCACGACAATGAAGACAAGGTGATAGGAACATGAAGCACCTGGTCACATCATATCTGTAATCAGGAGCTGAATGAATGCATGGGGGCTACTGTTGAGTTTGCTTTCTCCCTTTTATATGGTCCTGGACCCAGGGCAGGGAATGTACCGCCTACACTGGGGTGCTCTTTCTATCTCAATTAGTGCAATTAAGATAACCCCCACACACATGCCCAGAGGGCCATATCCCAGGTGATTAGAGATTCTGTCAAGTTGACAAATAACAGTAATCATCACAGCATCCAAGCAGCAGAATGCCATGTCGGTTTTTCTGAAACAGTCATGCTGTAAGAGACTGCTGCTCTACCTGTTGATTATTAACATGATGAGATGTGGAACTAGAAATCCCTTAAAGCAGCCATGTGCACAGAGAGTCCAAAGTCAAGAATCCAAGCCCCCACAATGAGCAGCCAGATTCTTTCAGTCTCGTGCCGAGGCCTTCGGCTTCTCCATGGCTATTTTTCTCTATCAGGTTAGAAGGTACACATTAGTCAGCACAGCTAGCAAAATGAGCTTATATGGAAAAAATGGCTTCTGTTTTCTGAGTTTGGTTGTCATGGATGAGCCTGCTGAGGCTGGGCCTATGCTGAGTGTTCACACCCTGAAACACAGGGATCATCTGAAGGGAATGAAAATTATTAAAAGACCCCCTAAATCGGCAGTAGAGCCAGGCCAGCCGCCAGGTGATTCCCGGAACTTAGCTGACCATAAACAGGTTGAAACCAAGAATGAAGGTCAATTGGGCTACGGGCCCCCAGGGCTTCAGGAACTGGCTGACCACAAAGTAGATAACAAAACAAGATTAGATTCATTCCTGAGACAAACAGATGTAGGATGTTTCCCGCTGATTAACTAATGGACTGGTACATTCCAGCTGTATTTCCCCTCCCCCTTGGGTTGTGGTAAACAATGGGCTGGGCTGGTACTTCCCACCTGTAATTTCCCCCACCCCCTTAATCTGTGGTGCTCCCCTATTAAATATGCTACTCTCCCCCAAATCGTGGTCGCGGCTCCTACCCCTGCGTGGGATACGAGTGGCGCCCCTCAGTGCACTGAGCCCCCCCCTTACCCCCTTCCCCCCCCTGAAATAAACCTCTTGCGATTGCATCAAGATGGTCTCTTGCGAGTTTTGGGGCGGCCGTGATATCCTGAGTGTCGGGTGAGGAACTTCCCTCCCCCGGGTCTTTCACATCAGGACAGGGAAGGTGATTTAGGAAACCAGCTGCTTTTTAATATACCTCTCTGAGAGTTTCTAACCAGATGAAACAAATGCTACACTATATACATACTTTACTTCTTATCAGATCTAGGTTTGAGATAAGGAAAGCTAGGAGAAAGATAACACATTAATACAGACTGGACAGGTATGACTCTGACCACTAGCTGAATGAACAGCCCACTCACGAACTGCCCATGTCATCTCTGCTTTTGTGTGAATCCAGACCTAGCCTCATTTTGTTTATGTTGGAGGAAGGAGGTGAGCAACTTGTTCATTACAGGATAGTCTATACTGGGGCTTGTTATTCCCTTAGAGGCCTAAGCTCATGCTCTGAGATAAATGTGGGACCATCTAGATGTGAGAGGCCCAATTTGGGATCCACTCAACTCACAATCACAGGTATCTTTCCTAGGCATAAGACCTCACGCTGCCTCTTAGGACTTCTGGGTGCCTCCTGAAGCTTCCAGAATCAGCAGGTGGTTGTGTCTCTGCCATAGCAATCTCTGACTCAGAGCAATTGCTTATCTATGCTTCCTTCATCTCATGTGCCTGAGGCAGTTATAGAAAAGAGATAACTGGGCTTCAAGGTCCCAGAGACACATGCCTGGCTTATCTGTCAATGGCTGTGTGCTCCTCCTCCAGCCTTTTGCCTTCTCTGAGCCTGGCTTACTACTCACTGCACAAAACAGGAATCACAGAAAGAGGGTTGTGTCCAAGGACACACCACCTGCTGTGCTTCTAAGATGGCTGGAGAAACAATCGCAGAAAAATGACACACAGATGCGAAGTGACTCAAAGCAAACCCATAGGTTTCCAAAATCCAAGGCAGACCTTAGCGCGTTTCCCATTTATTCTGGCATCATCTCCTGCGTGAAGCCTGAATATGAAAGAAAGCTAATGCTAGGAAGGACTGCAGCATTTAGTCCCCAAGGTCCAACATCAATTCTGCTAGGCTGGATGACTTCCCTCATCTGTTGCATAACAAGCTCCCCTGTCAGCTGCCTGTTTCTTCTCAGCACTTCCTCTGTAAAGTGTCTTCAGTGGGATGTGATCAGACTCAGGAAAGGAGGTTTGAGGTGCCATTTTATGTATCATCTGCTTCCATGTCTGTATCTCTAGTCATGACCCAGCCTGCAACTTTTAGATTCAAATCCTACTGCCCACCTCGCTTCTCCAGTTGGATATCTCTCAGTTCTCTGCAAATCAACATCTTAAAATGTCCTTTCATAATTTGTTCTTCTCACAAGCATCATGTAGTCTTTCACTTGTTTTTTTCACCTCAGTAAATACTAGTAATATATATTCTGATTCTCAAGCCAGAAACTTGTGAGTCATCTATCACCACCCCCTCTTCTTCCTTTTCTAGTTTGAAACACCACATCCTGACTGAATATGCTACCTCATTTAACCGAACATCTTTTTCTATTATCCCTGCTTTGTCTTCTATTGTCTCTTTTTTTAGTGAACTGACGATGTGGCCTCCCTACTTCAGATCCTTTTCCTACTACAATCAGCTCCCATTCGTCACTAAGCTAATCAGAAAGTATGATCGAATCATCCCACCTCTCCACTTGTCTCTCCCATTTCTGCAGCTCACAATCAGAATCAAAGTCACCCTGCTAACCCTTGTCGAGTATGACTTGGACAGAACTTTGACTACCTGTTTTCTTCATTTCCTTTCCTCACTGTTACTTTATTCAAATGCTATTAATATTGAAATCAATTAATATTCTTGAGCCACCATAAGCATCTTTGTGAAGCAATAATATTTTTGTTGGCTTGTAACCTGTATTTATAAATGAAATCTGTATGCTTGCTTATACAAATGTGAATCTAAAGTTATTGTTGCAAATAATCTAGTACAATCATGTCAATCCAAATACAAAGCTTCATTCTAGCATCAGATCAGAAATTCTGGAAAACTGCATATTTAATGCATGCTTTGACTGACTCCTTCATACTAATATTCCATGTCATCAGTTTCCCTTCTCCAGTGACTTTATTCTTTTGGTCTTTTTATTGTTTTTTTTATTTTAAAATTTCAGATCATGCACCCTGTTCCCACTCATTTCGCACCTCCCCTCAGACCCACCCTCCACCCTGCAACCTCCCCCAACATAAAAAAAAATCTCATTGTGGAAGCTGCAGTGTATCTCAGTGTGTCCCACAATATTCCCCTTTGTCCACACTCTTTTACTTGCAAATGTTCATTATAATGACTCTTTGGTCTGGTTCGAGGCCTCTGGCTTCTGCTATTTCATCAATACTAGAACCTCACTGGGGCTCCTCTCAGTTATCCTGTTGTTGTCCTGTGTGGTGGAGATCCTGTAGTTTTGGGTCTGTGGAACTTGCTTCTTCATGCACTCCAGCAGTTCATCCATGGGGTAGATGTTAGTGTGGGCCAACTCAAAGCCCTGGTTCTAGGCCTGCCCTGGATTGTGATTGAAATTCATAGTAACACTCCTCTGGAAGAAACCAATTTCTCTTTCTCAGGAGGTATCAATTGCAAATAGCTTCTTGGTTATGAGTGGTACTTTGCACTCCTGTTTCTCAGTACTTGGATTTAGTCTGGTGTGAACAAGTGTGAGTCTTAGTCTCTGTGAGTTCATAAGAACACAGAAAGTTTTTAAAAGTCACATTTTATTTTTTTCTGTAGGTAATTATTGAAGCATATTTTAATATTTTATTAGTACATATTACTATATACAATAATGGGTTTCAATATGACATTTTAATACATGTATATAACATATTTTGATCATGTTCTCTCCACTGTTACCCTCTCTTGTCCTGCTCCCACTCTGGCTGATCTTTTCCACTTCCCAAGTCAAGTAGTTTCTTGTTGAAGGAATTAATGTTTTCACAAAACTAATATTGACAACACCATAGGAACCGACAACAATAGTAAATGCCTCTTCTAGCATGTAGTGAATAACATGTAGTAAAAACTACTGCACTTCTCAGTGACAAAATGTTTATGCTGGGAATATTTTGAATATTTCATGATGAAGTATCTATATACCCTTTTCTGAGATGCTGGCATGTCTGGTAATCTTCCTTCCTAGAAAAATATTCATGCTTGTATTTTTAATTCATTAAACAATGAATGCATTAAATAGGGACCTTACATGCAGGAACAATCAAAATGCTGTACTTTTGGCTCAAATAAATACTTACAACTCTGCTCATTAAATGAGATAACCTGGGTGCAAAGTTGAAAGATGGTGTCCATGTTTCCATGTTGTGTTATAATTTAGCATGGTCTAGTGTTCTTTACACACACTGATAAGTTTTAAAGCTAAAAATGTCAGTATTTCAATGAATTAAAATGGAAAAGTGCCTCCCATCCTGAATCAGTTTTACTACATCAATTTTAGCTGTGAGATTTTCCCATTCCCTTTTAAAAGTGTATGTGAAGGAGTACTTACTTTATTCCATTCCAATAGGGTTCAGTTTCAATGATGGCATTGTGTGGTGTGGGTTTGATTTTAGCAGTGGGTTATTTGCGGTTGGAAATTGATTTTTCCAGTGGTAAATAAACTTTTATATAACAAATGGTTGAAGGATGATTACTGAGACTATAAAGTAGACTACCTGTTCATATGGAGGTATATTTGGAAACTGATCACCAAAGATAAATTTAATAATCCAATTTGATTGTGCTTACAATGTACATGAACTTTCAAGAAGGTGATTTTTTTTTCTTTTTTTCTTTTGGTTTTTCAAGATAGGGTTTCTCTGGGTAGCCCTGGCTGTCCTGGACTCACTTTGTAGACCCGGTTGGCCTCAAACTCACGGAGATCCACCTGCCTCTGCCTCTCGAGTCCTGGGATTAAAGGCACGTACCACCGTGCCCAGCCATTACAGACAGCTGTGAACTGCCATATGGTGCTGGGATTTGAACCTGGGTCTTCTGGAAGAACAGCCAGTGCTCTTAACCACTGAGCCATCTTTCCAGCCCTGAAGGTGATTTTTTTTTGTGCAAGAGAAATTTATAGGTAGTGTTATAGGGCAGAATTTCAAATATTGAAAGATGAAAGTGTTTTTCAAAAGGTTGATAGGTAGTCCTTATTTTAATGAAACTGTAAAATATGAAATCTATAAAATAACATTGTGTTCAAGAAAAGCCAGTAATTAGGTATATGATAATAATTATGAAAAATGAACTGAAATGACCAATTATAATTGACGGATAAATCAGAATAGGCAGAAATCAGCAATTTTCTCTGGCAGGCCCTCAGCAGTTTGGATATTTGTCAAGGTCAAATTTTTAAGAGATAAAATGATACGTAAAGGAGTACGAATTGCTCACTGAAAGAATAGGATATAACCAAAAACTACTTTCAGAAACTGATATCAAGATTTGAAGTTCCAAGAAACAGAAAAGAAAAAAAAAACACAGAATTGGAAAGCTGCAAGAATTAAGAAGGCCTTCTGTTAATCAATCACTTAGTCTTCTTTGTACTTACTTTGCCAGAAGATTGTTTTTTGTGCCATTATGAACAAGGCATAGGAACAATGATCAGTTCCTGATATGAACACAAAAAGTCCAGAATGGCCACAGAGGACAGAACTCTTAATGAATAAATGGGCAAGAAGTACAAAAAAAGAATAGGAAAGGAGAGATGATTCTGTATATAATTGAAACAATTAAGAAACAGAGAAACTTATTTTATGTTGGCATGTAGGATCCACTATTCATGCCTGCAAACATTCAATGTTCATTTTGGAGACAGACTTGTAAACATCTCAGGATGTATCTGCAATAAGAGAGATGTCACTATTTGTGGCACCAGTAATGAAAATCTAGCAGTGTGGGGTAAACAGTTGTCTAGAGGTCACAAGAATGCCTCATTCCTTCCCTATACAATTCTGTCACTGATTTCTCCAAGAACTTTCCCTAAAGGAGACATATACATAGGAAACAGATTAACTATTTTCTCAGTACCCCTCAATATAGCGCCCTCATGCCTAGCTGAGCTGAAGAACAGGCTGAGGCACAAGAATAAAGCAGGGTCTCTGATTTAGGAAAGAATCTCAAATCTTCAATGAGAAGAAAGAAGACATGTGGCAAAGTCTTGGCTTAATAATCAGCACTGGTGATCATATAATTTTGTATATTCCTTGTCCCATTATTCTCATTATCCAAAACATACTTATTCATGGTTATATATGCAAAGGAGAGGAAATCTCCACCTTGTAAAGTTATCTCCACTCCTATATTCTTTGTACTATTATTCTCATTATCCAAACCAGTTATTTCATTTAAGTAACCAACATGTAAATGCATAAAGAAATTCATATGAACACTTAGTATCATCAATACATATGTAAATTTATATAAACCTCAACAAAATTGGAACAATTCACATCACACAAAGTATGTTGTCTTGCCATAAAAAATAATAACATAAAACCAAATGGAAATATACCTATGCTTGAAAATTAAACAGCATAATTTTATACAGTTCATGAATCAAAGAAGATACCTCAAATGAAGGAAAATGAAAATAAAAATATTTTAATGGATGTACAATACAAAACACCAATGAAAGAAATGAGAAATGTTCATTGAAATAAAATCTTTTTTTTTTAGTTTTTCGAGACAGGGTTTCTCTGTATATCTCTGGCTGTCTTGAACTCGCTTTGTAGACCAGGCTGGCCTTGAACTCACAGTGATCCGCCTGCCTCTGCCTCCCAAGTGTTGGGATTAAAGGTGTGCGCCATCGCCACCCAGCTGAAATAAATTCTTTAAAAAAGGAAAGTTCTAAAAACAAATTATCTAAGCTTCTATCTCAAGAAAATAGAAAATAAACCAAAACAAACATAAACCAAATAGAAGGAAATAAAGGTAAGAATAATACTGAAAACAAGAAGTGGCCACTATTCCAGTGGAAGCCCCCTGCTCCATCAGAGGTCACACCTGCCTTCAGAACTCCAGATAGACTGCTCATCCATTTGCCATACCCTCTCTCAGTGCCTGCCCAGCCCACCCCCCACTGACCCCCCCCCCCCTGTCACCCTATGCAGGCCCCCAACTCCAGCGGATTCACCCTCCTGGACCAGAGGCCATACCATACTCCAGAACTCTAGGTAGGCTGTCCATCCATGGACGGTCCCTACTCAGTGTTCACCCAGCCTACCCCCAATTACCTTACCCTTTCCTGTCACTATAACCCTGTTCCTCTGGCAGAGGACCCCCTGCACAACCAGAGGCCATCCCAGCCAGCAGAAGTCTAGTCCCAAACTTAGGTGAAGACTCTCTATTCAAATGTAGGCCACTTTAACCAGAAGACTAGAGAGGAAATAGGAGCAAAACATCCATCCAACAAAGACAGACTCAGAAATCAGCAGCAAAACCTACAATAACCCCAAACTCAGATGTCTAAATCCCAGTGTAAGAACACAACCAACAACAACAAAGTCCATATACCAACACCAGAACCAGGCTATCCTACTACAACAAGCCCCAAATATTCTGACACAGCTGAAACACAAGAAAAAAACCTTAAAACCAACTTTATGAAGATGATAGAGGTCCTTAAAGAGAAAATGAATACATCTCTTAAAGAAAGCCAAGAAAAACAAACAGCTGATGGAAACAAAACTGTTCAAGACTTGAAAATGGAAATAGAAGTAATAAAGAAAACACAAACTTGAGTCTGGTGAGATGGCTCAGCGATTAAGAACACTGACTGCTCTTCCAGAGTTCAATTCCGAGCAACCACATGGTGGCTCACAACCATCCACAACATGATCTGATGCCCTCTTCAGGTTGCAGATGTTCATGCAGATAAAGCACCCATACATAAAATAAATAAATGAATCTTTAAAAAAGAAAGAAAACACAAACTGAGGGAATCTTGAAGATGAAAAAAATCTAGAAAAGCAAACAGGAACTACAAACAGGTACAAGTATCACCGACAGAATATAAGAGATGTAGACAAAATCTCAGGAATTGAAGATCCAATAGAAGAAATAGATACATCAATAAAAGAACATGTTAAATCTAAACAATTTCTAACACAAAACATCCTTGAAATCTAGGACACTATGAGAAGACCAAACCTAAGAATAATAGAAATAGAAGAAGATTCCCATCTCAAAGGCCCAGAAAATATTTTCAACAAAATCATAGAAGAAAAATTTTCTACTCTAAAAGACATACTTATAAATGTAAAAGAAGTTTACAGAACACCGAAAAGATTGGATCAGAAAAGAAAGTCCCCACACACATAATAATCACAACACAAAATAATCAGAACAAAGAAAGAATACTAAAAGCTTCAAGGGAAAAAGAGCAAGTAGCACATAAAGGCAGACTTATTAGAATTACACCTGATTTCTCAATGGATACTCTAAAAGGCAGAAGGGCCTGGACAGATGTCCTGAAGTCCAGATGGCATAGATTCCAGCCCAGAATACCGTACTCAGCAACACTTTCAGTCACCTGATATTCCATCTTAAACCTGTCAGAATGGCTAAGATCAAAACCACAAGTGACAGCACATGCTGGCAAGGATGTGGAGAGAGGGAGCACTCCTCCATTGGTGGTGGGAGTGCAAACTTGTACAGCCAGTTTGGAAATCAACATGGTGATTCCTCTGAAAACTGGGAATCAATCTACCTCAAGACCCAGCTATACCACTCTTGGGCATATACTCAAAGGAATCTCTATCCTACCATAAGGACACTTGCTCAATCATGTTCAATGTAGCTTTATTCATAATAGCTAGAAACTGGAAGCAACCTAGATGTGCCTTAACTGAAGAATGGATAAAGAAAGTGTACATTTATATAGTGGAGTTTTGCTCAAATGATTTAAAAAATCATTCATTTTGCAGCAAATGGATGGAACTAGAAAAAAAAATCATCTTGAGTAAGGTAACCCAGACCCAGGAAGACAACATGGTATGTACTCACTTATAAGTGGACATTAGCCCTTAAGGAAAGAATAATTATGCTACAATCCGCAGACCCAAAGAGGCTGAGTAAAAAGGAAACTCTATGGGGGAAGCATGGATCTCCCTGGGAAGGGGAAATTGAATAGATTTCTCAGGTGGACAGGGGTGCGTAGGGATGGGAACATGAGGGATAAGATGTGTGGAGGTGAGGGGAGAGGGGTAATGATAGGGGGAGAGAGTACAGGGAGAAACTACTGGAATTGGAGGGCGATGTGGAAATGTAGTTCAGTGGAAACTCCCTGGTATCTGAGAGTTACCATAGCAAAGACTCCTTGTAATGGAAGATATACTTCCAGCGGTGGGACTGGGACATCAACCCAGACACAAAACCTTTGACCTACAATCTGTTCTGCCTGCAAGATGTGCTGGGGTAATGGTAGTGGCTAACCAATGACTTGTCCAACTTGAGGCCCACACCATGAGAAGAAGCCCACATTTGGCATTGCCTGGATTGCCAGGAACCAGAGGCTGGACAGCCCAGAGACCTAGGATAGAACCAAACATGAATGGAAAAAAAGAGTCAATGAAATGATTCCTAGTGCTATTGTGCTATACTCGTAGACAGGAGTATAATATATAATATAATCATCATCAGAGAGGCTTCATCCAGCAACTGCTGGGAGCAGATGCAGTGGTCCACAGTCAGACATTAGGCAGAGCTCTGTAAATACCATTGTGGAGACAGAGGGATCAAGGACACCACAAGCAAACCCACAGAATCAACTAATCAGGGCTCATATAGGCTCACAGAGACTGAAGTGACAATCAGGGACCCTGTAGGGGTCTGAGCTAGGCCCTCTGCATATATGTTACTGTTGGTTAGCTTGGTGTTCTTGTGGGACTGCTAACAATGGGAACAGGGGTTGTCTCTGACTTTTTTTTAAATCTGTTTTGGGACTCTTTTCCTCCTACTAGGTTGCCTTGTCCAGCCTTAATATGATGAGGGGAGGTGCCTGGTACTATTGTACCTTGCTATGCCATGTTTGGTTTACATCCATGGGAGGTCTGTCCTTTTCTGAAGGGATCTGGGAGAGAGAGGGAGGTGAAAAGGACTGGGAGGAGTGGAGGGAGGGGAAGATGCATTTCTGATGTATGAGAGAAGAATAAAAAAAGAAAAAGTAAAAATTGTTAAGACATTTTTACATGAAAAAGGAAACAAGTGATCTAGGAAATTAATGCAACAAGTTCTTTTTAGTATCAATTTTATTCATAGTTATACTTCATTTTAATATCTATTGAATTCATAAAACTATACATATATGCAAATTGATAAAAGTAGATATAAAAATGTAACTACAGCTCTTTCATTCAAAAATAAAACAAATAATATGGCAAGTTAATGTTCATTAAATTTATACCTTAGGGAAAATTGGATAAAATTTGAGAA
Source organism: Lophiomys imhausi (assembly GCA_907164525.1). NCBI lineage: Eukaryota > Metazoa > Chordata > Mammalia > Rodentia > Muridae > Lophiomys > Lophiomys imhausi. Next base: position 132,150 of record CAJQZJ010029332.1, on the reverse strand, counting down.
ACACAAGATATCAAAATTTAACTAAGATGAGAGAAATATATAACTATTTTAAAAAGTGTTTTGAAATGTAAAAACTCCCCAAAGGACTCTAGATGGCTTCAAAAGAGAATATAAGTAAATACTAAAACAATTAATGCAACTTTTACACAATCTTCTTCAGATAGCATAAGAATAGAAAACACTTTTAAACTAACCATATGAGCCAACTGTTTTCTTTAAGATCAGGAATAAGACAAAAATGCCTCCTCCTCTAACCCTATATCTTCAACATAGTATTAAAAGTCCTAACCAGGCAAAACCAAACCAAACCTAAAAGTAAGAAAAAAAAAAGTACTGCAAATAAACAGAAATATCTTTCTTTGCAAGTGACATGATGATTCTTGTACGCAGAAAATCCTGAAGATCACACACACACACACACACACACACACACACACACACACACACACAGACCTGTTGGGGGCTAGAAATGTAGAGTGCTTGCCGAGCATACACAGAGCCCTAGGTTTATTTCCCAGCACTGCATTAGCCATACATGTACAGCCTATGCCAGCACTTGGGAGGTAGAGGGAGGTGCATCAGAAGTTCAAGGCTACTGCTGTCTTCATAGAGACTTGGAGGTCTGTTTGGGCTATAAGAGACCCTGTGTCACAAAACAAACAGGGTGGCTGGCCCTAATAAATTAAGCAAAGATGCATAATACATAGCCAATTTTCCTCAGTTAAGATTTCTGTCACTGTAACAAAACACCAAGCCCAAAAAGCAAGATGGGGAGGAAAGGATTTGTTCAGCTTACACTTCCACATCACTGTTCATCACCAAAGGAAGTCAGGACAGGAACTTAAACAGGGCAGGAACCTGGAGGCAGGAACTGATGCAGAGGCCATGGAGGGCTGCTGCTTACAGGCTTGCTCCCCATGGCTTGCTGCTCAGCCTGTTTTCTTTTTTTTAAAGATTTATTTATTTATTATGTATACAGTGGTGTTCTGTCTGCATGTATGCCTGCAGGCCAGAAGAGGGCACAAGATCTCATTATAATGGTTGTGAGCCACCATGTGTTTGCTGGGAATTGAACTCAGGACCTGTGGAAGAGCAGCCACTGCTCTTAACCTCAGAGCCATCTCTCCAGCCTGTTTTCTTATAGAATCTATGACTGTCAGTCCACGGATGGCTGGTACCACCCACGATAGACTGGGCCCTCCCCCATTGATCACTAATTGAGAAAATTGGATCTCATGGAGGCATTTTCTCAACTAAGGCTCCTTCCTCTCTAATGACTCCATCTTGTGTCAAGTTGACACAAAACAAACCAGTATACCAATATACATAAAGAAGTTACATTTCTATATAACAATGAAAAATTACAGGGATTAATTGCATTTATGATAGAATGAAAATTATTAAGTACCTGGGTTAGTCCTAATCAAGGTAATTAAAGAAAACTACAAAATATTTCTAAAAGAAATGATACACACCAATGAGATTTTTTTTTCTGTTCATAGATTAAAAGAGTTAACATGTTTTTAATGTTTTTAGTTTTGTCAAGTTCTTCATTAGTGTATATTAATTTTACAGCAATTAGGTTCATTCATGTTTCATTTTCAGATATGCACACAATATAATTTGATCAAATTGACCCTTTCCTATGTCCTTTGTCTTCTCAAATAGCTCCCCTCTCCTTTCAAATAAAAAAGAGTTAACAGGTTCAATATAATTTCAATAGCATTTTGCATAAATAGAAAGCTATCATTTTAACTACATGTGGAAATTCTAGCAACCTGAGATAGATAAAAAATGAACAAATACCTGAATTCAAAATGTATAACAAAACTATAGTAATCCAAACAGTGTTAAGTCAGGTGTGGCAGCATATGCCAAAACCCCAGTACTTGGGAGGCCCAGGTGAGAGGGTCATAGCTTCAGGCTTGAAAATTTCTGTCTCCAAAATCTAAAGACTGGGAATGTAACTGAGTTGCACAGTGTGTTTGTTTAGCATATGCAGGGCCCAAAGTTCATTCCCCAGTGCAAGACCCCCAAGTTCATTCCTCCCGCAAACCAGAAAAACAAAGTATGATACTAGCTTGAAGACAGACATGCAGACTAAGGAAACAGATCAGAAAGTTTAATCACATTGTGATTAAATGAGCCTTAACAAAAGTGCTTAGATCACTTAGTAGAGAAAGGACAATATATACAGACATAAACAAATGAGAGTGGGTATCTTATACCCTTATCACATACCATAAACAAAATGAGTTAGCAATGTCAAGATAATACTTTAAAATGAAAAAAGTTTCATGACATTAGCTTTGGCAGTAAAGTTTTGGTTGTGACACCAAAAGCACAAGCAACAAAAACAAATGCCTCCACATTGAATTTAAACATGTTTGTTCATGAAAGGACAAATAGCACAGCAAAATGTCAATATAAAGAATGGAAAAATAAGCTGGGCATGGTGATGCAGGCCTTTAGTCCCAGCACTTGGGAGGCAGAAGCAGGTGTCTCTCTGTGAGTTTGAGGCCAGCCTGGTTTACAAAGTGAGTCCAGAGAAACCCTGTCTTGAAAAACGAAAAAAAAAAAAAAAGGAAAAGTGTACTTGAAAATCATCTATTGAATAATAGGATATATATAAAGGAGTCCTACAACTCAACCACAAAGTAAAATAATCTGATTTAAAAAATGCACAAAAGATTTGAATGCATTTTTACAAAGATAATATGCAAACTGACAAAAACATATGAAAAGTTTTTCAATATCATTAACAAGTCACAGAATGCAAAAAAAACACAATAGACTATCATGCTATGTTCAAAAACAAGAAACTAACAAGTGAAGAAATTGGAGCTTTTATTCACCACTGGTAATGCTGTAAGCACTATGGAAAGCAATTTGATGGTTCCACTAAAAAATTAAAATATAACTATCATGTGATCAAATATTCTTACCTCTTGGATATATCATTGACAGATGGATAGATAGAAATGTTTGTACATAAAATAGAATGTTGTTCATCTTTGAAAATAATGGAATATTTTTCAGATTTGAAAAATAATGAGGGATCATTTAAGTTTTTTAAATTATTTTTGAGAATACAATAAAATATGGTCATATTTATCCACCATTTGCCATTTCCATCTTCTCACATATTTTCTCCAATATACTCCCCAATTTCTTATCTTTTTTTAAAATAACCCACTAAATTCGATTAGTGCTGTGTGTGTGTATGCATAGGTATGATATGATCCATTGGAGCACAGGAAACCTATCAGTGGATACATCTTCAAAAAAGGTGATTCCACCTCCCCTAGTAACTACCCACTGCCAATATCTTCTCAGTAAGGGATGGGGCTTGGAGATCATATACCCCATCTGTGGGATTTGGCATTTTAGCTGGCTGAATGATCTTATCCAGTGCTTGACCCTGCCAAGTAAATTGTGCTCACTAGTGCAATAGTGGCATGCCTGCTATAGGATGACTAACTGCTTTCTTTTTTTAATAATTTATTTTTTATTTCTTCAAGTTACATCTCAATCACAATCCCCTTCCTACTCCCCCCTCCAGTCCCACCCTTCCACCCT